>VOQZ01001996.1:0-76653 GCA_008079305.1 Phytophthora palmivora
CTTTGGGTCAAAGTTGGGTCAACTCGCTTTATTGGTCAACTATGGGTCAATCAACTATCAGACAAAAAAGGTTGGGCCATGATTGGCTGAAAAACGTAAATTACATTATTTAATCCCACCACGTGTCCCGACCGCCGTGCGACTGAACATGAACGCACATCGCACTTGCGACAGGGAAGGGTTGTGCACTCGTGGACGCACACTTTAGAACCGTGAAACCGAGCAAACGACGATATGAACATTCATACAACAACGGAATCATGGGCACAACCGACAACTACACTTTCTTCCATGTTAAGTCCCGAAAGAGTCAGTCATCAGAGACAAGTAACCAAAAGAAAAAATGATCCTTAAAACGTCATTTCGCAATTTTCCGTTCTTCACTCAATCCTTTTCCCAAGCCTCGCTTCGCTTCCCTCCCTCTACCGCCCATCATGATCCACGACAATTTGGCACTTCCATCGCTGTCCAGCTCATCCGATTATACCGGCTCTGATGCACCATCGGAGACGACCTTGGTTTTATCGGACACACCATCATCTGATGTGGATGTTTGAGAATGGTGGTCGGGCGACCGAGACAGACAACAACATTCAAGATATGGGGCAGCCAATCAATGTGCCTGGAACCAACACCGTTCATTTCCGAGGGTACACTTACGCCTTGTATCACGGGGAATCGACTAAGCACTACCGTGTAGCGTCTATCGAAGGACCAAATGCAAGCCAAGCTCTTTGTTTCGAGCGGGAATGCTGTGGTCCAGGCACTCACATGTCAGATTGCGTTCCCGAAATCCCCGCATTCCTACAGGACCCACAACCGTTTTTTGTGAACTGGAACAGCAAATGCTGCTTGCCACCGACGAATTAGGTCTTCGCGTACGTTACACTGACACCGACGGAAGTGTGGCGAACTATTCGGACCAATTCTACAACGACGACGCAATATCATTGTTCAAGGAGCGACAAAAACAAGTTTTGGTCGGCTTTAATCGAACTAGAACGAAACATTTTGGTCGTGATGTGTTTTTGTACGCATTGAGAGCGAACCTCTGAGTGATGTCAAATTCAGTCCCGGACTCAAGTTTTTCCAGTTCCACTTTACTACGTATTACGAAGATGAAGTGCTCCATCGTGTGATCGGCTGGGCGCACCCACAATTGATGGATCGTACCAAGCAACGCCAATGTTCAGTGTTCATCGACGCCACTTACCGGTGTGTCCCAGTGCCTTTTTAACCAATTAGTGATTGTAATGATCTTTGATCAAATTTCTGAGCTCTATTTACCAGTTTGGTATGGATTGACGTCTTGAAAAACGACCCAACTGTACGAGCATCTTCTTCCACTACATCTTCGTCGTCGCTTCCATAAAAGTTGATTCCAGCGCACGTTGTCTGCGATTTTGAATTAGCCATATCAAGGCCGTCAAGAATCTTTCCAGAATCTAGAATAGTCGTTGTCTTTTTCATTCCAAGCAAGCTATACGACGCAAGATGCTGAAGCTGAAGATTTCAACAGATGAAGTGGATTTGGCAATGCGTCCTGGTTGCATCGACAAGCTTACGTGATTCGGCGATGCGAATTTCCAATCGCGGCATTCGTGACGTCAGGGCTATAATCAAGAGGGACTGTGAAAATGAAAACATCATATACTCGAAGAAAAATTGGCAACAGTTTTGGAAATATTTCAAGCAAACGTGGATTATCAAGTTCAAGCCAGAGTGGTGGAACATTTACGGTCCTGCGTGAAGATATTGTCAACCGCACCAACAATCCACTTGAGCGATACAACCGCACCTTAAATGAAGCTTTCTTGATAGCCCACCCAGACGTGACACAGTTTATCGCTGTTATCGAAAGACAAGCCGAGAGAATGTTCGTCTTCTGAACGACATTTCCAACCGCAGAGCTAGAGCCCCAGTACATGCCAATTCTCAACGAGCACCTGGACTTGACCCGATTTGGAGGGGTTGCTTAAGTTCTGAAGCCGACTGTGACGACGTTTTCGACTCAGATGGCTCAAGCGAAGACTCCATTGCGTCTGTATCTCCAGAATACTAGATAACTTTCCAAAACGTAAGGTAAATTCTCCAGATATTTCTTTTGAACATTGTCTGTGTTAGAAATCAAAGGGTTTATCCCCCGCAAATTCCCATGTGGCGACCAGCGCCCGTACGACTGTTTTACGAGTTTTCTGTTATGAGAGCAAATGCTAAGTCTTCACCCCTTTAACGTGGGTTGTTCGCATTTCGCAAATTTACCACGTACCCACTATACCCAAGCGGAGGTACCCTCGACCTAATTATTATTCGTGTTGGTTTCTATATAAGTGTTTGTATTGGTACAGACATCGATACCCGCCGTGGACAAACATCTCTCTCTATAAATACAATAATTACACAACTATAAACAATATTAAATTATAGAGGCTCATCATAATTAAATTGAGGTCTCCTTTTTGGGTCAAATTAGGATCAATTTGACCACCTTTGACCCAAAAGCGGAGTTGACCCATTCTTGACCTGCGCCAAATTTGACCCAAAAAAAACCTTCCGCCTGTGGGCCTATGTTAACCCACTTGTGGACCTATGTTACCCACACAGGAGACGCCTTTAGCGCTCTCCTCAGCAGCCTCTGCTGCTTGCGGACCTATGTTACCCGCCTGGTCAGTGCCATCCGGCACTGCCACAGTCGAAGCCCATACGGCGCGACGACTCTTAGCGTTGGGACTTGTCGTCGTGGCAATCCCACACGCTTGGCAATGAGCCTTGGTCTCACGACGGTTGCGAGGCTCATCGCAACACCTTCGTTGGAGTCCGTGACTCCCAGTACTTCTTCGGGCGCATAAGCGCCTTGGCGACCATCTCTGGTGCCCCAGTCCCGGACAGAGGTGGGAACATTACTCACCAAAGCTCTGTCGGAGACTGCGGGCCGGCTAGCCCCAATGGCTTTGCCGCGCCAATCGATCCAGGGCTCGTGCTTTCGAGCCACGGCATGCCCAGGATCAAGTCGTACTTGTCCATGTCTAGGACCAGGAACGACTCCGTGCTGTCAAAGTCTTCAAACTTTACAGCCAGGTCCATACGGACCCAGGTACGTTAACCACCGTACCATCGGCCAGTCTCACCGAGACCTGGCCCCTGCCTTTGCTTCTCGCAAAGCATCGGCATACTTGTCGCCGTGCGCGACCGTCTGGCGTCGAGCAAAGTTCGTCGACGCCCCAGTCAATCAGGACTCTAAGGGATCTCCGTATCCCCGTACACTCGCGTGTACCACGAGCAGTCCGCCGCTGCTCTTTCTCGTTCGAGAGCACCCAGGCTCTCAGGGGCTAAGCCTCCATGGCGTGCGCCGTCCGCACTCCTACCATGGGGACTTAGATCTTCCCCAGTAGGGCGCCCCGCCCCTACTGGTGACCCCAGTTCCCCTGGCCTTGGGTCGCGGCTTCTGCCACGGGCCCCTCGAGCCCCTAGGTTTGGAAGGGAACTTCCTTTGCCCTCCCGCAGGGCAGGCACGTTGCATGTGCCCGAGCTTCCCACATCCGTAGCAACGGATGGAGCTCTGTACGGCCGTACCCAGTTCCATGGGTACCGGTCCGGTGCTAGCTCCAGCTGCTGGAGCTCCTTGCACTGCGCCTGACGACGCATTGTGGCCTTGCCACACCGACGTAGGAGTACGAGCCTGTCGGTGGCTGTACTCCTCTTGGAGGGCGATCTGGATCGCTTCCTCCATAGTGTTCGCATGCACGCGGAACAACTGTGTGCGGGATGGGCCCACCTTCAGGCCATCCATGAACACGGTCACTTTGATGTGTTCAGGTAGGGGGTTCCCTACCAGAGATGCAGCGAGTACTCGCATCTCCTGGATGTACTCATGCAGCTCACGCTTCCCTTGTTTACAGGCAAGGAAGCGCGAGCGCTGGCGATACTCATAGTTCGCCGGAAGGAAGGCGGCTCTAAGCTGTTGACACAGCTGAGCCCACGTTGTGAAACAACCCGGCGTTGTCGCTTCGCGCGTGTACGCCCAGGTCTTCGCCCGACCTCCTAGGTTGGACAGGGCGAAAGCGACTCGAAGTCGCTCGGTCGAGATTAGAGCCGCGTCCATCGCGAGCTCTACCTCTCGGACCAGAAGTGGAGGTTCTCTCCCTCCTTTCCCTCATAAGGGTTAACCTTAAGCCTCAACGGCTTAGGTTGGGCTGGCTTCATCTCAGCCACGGGGTCTGCAGCCCCTGTACGTGGGCGATAAGCCCTCTCTCGTACGTGTCGAACGCCTCGATGCGTTCGACCTGCTCGGCCGGCGTAGCAGCCGCCAAGCTTCGGAGGGCATCTCCTCCAAAGATGCCCACCATCTTCCGGACCGACTCAAACTGAGAGTCGGTCAAATGAGGGAACTCCCCTCTATCCATCCTGGCTTACCTTGTAGGAGCCACAGAGGATTCAGGTAGTCAATCTACCCGCGTAGGCGTGGATTGACTACAAGTGCTACCAAGTGTGACGGGGTCACACGAGCACCTTGCTTAGAGGAAGCGTGCTATTAAGAGTATACAAACTCTAAGTGAACGGCAGTTCACTAGTCCCTGGTCTTAGGGGACTTAATAGCCAGTTTAGAGTAGATTTTAGACTGATTTATTTATAGTTAATTAGGTTCATTTGGCCTGTAATACAAACTCCTAATTAACTATACTTTAAGCTAATTATGCATATAAAAGGTAGGTTTAAAACTATTGGTTGGCCCTCAGCCACCGAACCTACGTGGCAGTAGTGTGGCTCACACCACAGTGTGGCCCACACCACTCCATCAGAGTATTAAAACAAATACTCACAGAAGTATATCTACTTCTAAGGGCGGTACTGTAACGGGGTTACATGAAAGGAGTACCCTAGAAAGGGTACCGCCTTTAGAAGTAGATATACTTCTGTGAGTATTTGTTTTAATACTCTGTTGGAGTGGTGTGGACCACACTGTGGTGTGAGCCACACTACTGCCACGTAGGTTCGGTGGCTGAGGGCCAACCAATAGTTTTTAACCTACCTTTTATATGCATAATTAGCTTAAAGTATAGTTAATTAGGAGTTTGTATTACAGGCCAAATGAACCTAATTAACTATAAATAAATCAGTCTAAAATCTACTCTAAACTGGCTATTAAGTCCCCTAAGACCAGGGACTAGTGAACTGCCGTTCACTTAGAGTTTGTATACTCTTAATAGCACGCTTCCTCTAAGCAAGGTGCTCGTGTGACCCCGTCACACTTGGTAGCACTTGTAGTCAATCCACGCCTACGCGGGTAGATTGACTACCTGAATCCTCTGTGGCTCCTACAAGGTAAGCCAGGATGGATAGAGGGGAGTTCCCTCATTTGACCGACTCTCAGTTTGAGTCGGTCCGGAAGATGGTGGGCATCTTTGGAGGAGATGCCCTCCGAAGCTTGGCGGCTGCTACGCCGGCCGAGCAGGTCGAACGCATCGAGGCGTTCGACACGTACGAGAGAGGGCTTATCGCCCACGTACAGGGGCTGCAGACCCCCGTGGCTGAGATGAAGCCAGTCCAACCTAAGCCGTTGAGGCTTAAGGTTAACCCTTATGAGGGAAAGGAGGGAGAGAACCTCCACTTCTGGGTCCGAGAGGTAGAGCTCGCGATGGACGCGGCTCTAATCTCGACCGAGCGACTTCGAGTCGCTTTCGCCCTGTCCAACCTAGGAGGTCGGGCGAAGACCTGGGCGTACACGCGCGAAGCGACAACGCCGGGTTGTTTCACAACCTGGGCTCAGCTGTGTCAACAGCTTAGAGCCGCCTTCCTTCCGGCGAACTATGAGTATCGCCAGCGCTCGCGCTTCCTTGCCTGTAAACAAGGGAAGCGTGAGCTGCATGAGTACGTCCAAGAGATGCGAGTACTCGCTGCATCTCTGGTAGGGAACCCGCTACCTGAACACATCAAAGTGACCGTGTTCATGGATGGCCTGAAGGTGGGCCCATCCCGCACACAGTTGTTCCGCGTGCATGCGAACACTATGGAGGAAGCGATCCAGATCGCCCTCCAAGAGGAGTACAGCCACCGACAGGCTCGTACTCCTACGTCGGTGTGGCAAGGCCACAATGCGTCGTCAGGCGCAGTGCAAGGAGCTCCAGCAGCTGGAGCTAGCACCGGACCGGTACCCATGGAACTGGGTACGGCCGTACAGAGCTCCATCCGTTGCTACGGATGTGGGAAGCTCGGGCACATGCAACGTGCCTGCCCTGCGGGAGGGCAAAGGAAGTTCCCTTCCAAACCTAGGGGCTCGAGGGGCCCGTGGCAGAAGCCGCGACCCAAGGGCCAGGGGAACTGGGGTCACCAGTAGGGGCGGGGCGCCCTACTGGGGAAGATCTAAGTCCCCATGGTAGGAGTGCGGACGGCGCACGCCATGGAGGCTTAGCCCCTGAGAGCCTGGGTGCTCTCGAAACGAGAAAGAGCAGCGGCGGACTGCTCGTGGTACACGCGAGTGTACGGGGATACGGAGATCCCTTTAGAGTCCTGATTGACTCTGGGGCGTCGACGAACTTTGCTCGACGCCAGACGGTCGCGCGGAACGGCGACAAGTATGCCGATGCTTTGCGAGAAAGCAAAGGCAGGGGCCAGGTCTCGGTGAGACTGGCCGATGGTACGGTGGTTAACGTACCTGGGGTCCGTATGGACCTGGCTGTAAAGTTTGAAGACTTTGACAGCACGGAGTCGTTCCTGGTCCTAGACATGGACAAGTACGACTTGATCCTGGGCATGCCGTGGCTCGAAAAGCACGAGCCCTGGATCGATTGGCGCGGCAAAGCCATTGGGGCTAGCCGGCCCGCAGTCTCCGACAGAGCTTTGGTGAGTAATGTTCCCACCTCTGTCCGGGACTGGGGCGCCAGAGATGGTCGCCAAGGCGCTTATGCGCCCGAAGAAGTACTGGGAGTCACGGACTCCAACGAAGGTGTTGCGATGAGCCTCGCAACCGGTCGTGAGACCAGGCTCATTGCCAAGCGTGTGGGATTGCCACGACGACAAGTCCCAACGCTAAGAGTCGTCGCGCCGTATGGGCTTCGACTGTGGCAGTGCCGGACGGCACTGACCAGGCGGGTAACTTAGGTCCGCAAGCAGCAGAGGCTGCTAAGGAGAGCGCTAAAGGCGTCTCATGTGTGGGTAACATAGGTCCACAAGTGGGTAACATAGGCCCACAGGCGGGTAACGTAGTTCCGCAAGCGGGTAACATAGGTCCGCAAGCAGCTGAGGCTGCTGGGGAGGGCGCTGAGGGCACCTCCGGTGTGGGTAACATAGTTCCACACGAGGTCGAAGAGACCGAGAAGATCGAGAGCGCAATATGCGTCTCTAGCGTGGGTAACAGAGTTCCACGCGGGGTCAAGAAGACCACAACGAGTGCGGAGGTGTCGTTGAGCACCTCCGTGTGGATAACCAACCTCTCCTGAAGATTTGAACTCTTCCTCCGTAATGGACGAGGACGTCCTGGAGGGGTTCACGAAGCAGCGTGCAACGCGCTTGGGTTCTGAGATTCTCAAGAACCCGGAGGATCCAGTGTATCCTCTTGTGAAGGAATACTCGGATGTGGTGTCGAAGCACCCACCATCCCAACTCCCGCCGGATCGGGGAGTTCGGCACGAGATTGACCTCGTGCCTGGCACAAAGTATTGTGTCACGAGGCAGTGGCCTCTACCTCGCGAGCAGTGCGAGGTCATAGATGCCTTCTTCGCCGAAAAGGCGAAGTCGGGCATGGTGCGGGAGTCGAAGTCCCCGCACTCGACGCCAACCTTCTGCGTTCGTAAACCGAACGGGAAGTGGCGTCTGGTTCATGCTTACAACAAGCTGAACAATGCGACGGTACCGGCACAGACGCCGATCCCTCGCAAGGATGTGTTGCTGAACAACATGTCGGGCTGTACGCTGTACAGCGCCCTGGATCTGGTAGACGGATACTACCAGATCCTGATGCGGGAGAGTGATATTCCTCTCACCGCAGTGAGCACCCCGAGTGGGATGCTCTGGGAGTGGCTAGTGATGCCACAGGGGCTATCAAATGCCCCAGCGACGTTCAATCGCTTGGTCACACAATTGTTTAGACCATTGCGTACGTTCGCTCAGACGTACTTCGACGATATATTCGTCCATAGCCGTGCCGAAGGGGCCAGACGGCTATGGAGGTGCATTTGAAGCACCTCCGTCGAGTGTTCGAGGTCATGAGAGCTAACAAGCTCTATGCCAACATCGACAAGTGCGTCTTCGCAGCTGAGGAGATAAAAGTCCTCGGCTGCTTTGTCAGCAGGGTCGGCGTACGCGCCGATCCAGGGAAGGTCAAGGCCATAGCGGCTTGGCCAACCCCGGGGTCGCAGAAGGACCTCCGGAAGTGGTTGGGCTTAGCCAACTATCTTCATAAGTACAGCGCAGGGTACGCTGAACTAGCTCGACCCTTGTCGGATCTCTTAAAGAAGGATGCCGACTGGGTCTGGGAGCAACAGCACCAGGATGCTTTTGACAGCATCAAGGCGAGCTTACAGCAAGCGCCAGTCCTGGCCTTGCCGGACGAAAACAAGTCATTTAGCGTCGTCTGTGACGCTTCTGACTATGCAATAGGCTGTGCGCTGTTGCAGAAGGACGATGAAGGACACGAACGTGTCATCTCCTTCCAGTCCAGGCAGCTGAAGGCTGCCGAACGGAACTATCCCGTTCATGACAAGGAGCTACTTGCAATGAAGTACGCTCTTGTCAAGTTTAGAGTTCAGCTCTTGGGCCCAAGGCCCTTTGTGATCTATACTGATCACGCGTCCTTGCGGACTGCCACCAACTCGCCGCATCTGTCGCAGCGGATGGCGAGGTGGCTGTCATTCTTCGCGGAATACAACTTCCGCGTCGAATACAAGCCGGCCAAGCTCAACGTGCTTGCCGATGCATTGTCGCGTCGACCTGACTATGAGCTAGCTCATGTCAGTCGGGTCACGACAGATCTATATGATCGGATACGCTTGGCGTATCAGGAGGACGAAAACTATACACCACTGGTGCAGTTCTTGTCCGATGGCAAGGACGCCAAAGTCGACAGGCTTTCGCCTCGACAGCGGGCGCAGCTCCATCGTTATGAGCTGGCCGATGGGTTACTCCATTACAGAGTAGACCCTAGAGATCCTCCTCGGGTTGTCGTTCCAAACGACGAGGATCTGAAGTATGACATACTTCTAGAGGCGCATGATGCGCCGATAAGTGGCCATCTTGGCCGGGAGAAGACCTACCAAATGATCTCTCAGACATTTCGGTGGCCCCGCATGTATAAGTGGGTGGCACACTATGTCAAGACATGTGAAACATGTCAGAGGGTGAAGCCTTCGGGCCACGCCTCGGCTCCACTGCAGAGCCTACCTGTACCAGCAGATTGCTGGAAGTCGATGAGTCTCGACTTCGTCTTCGGCCTGCCGGCCGATGACAAGGGCAACACCGGCATATTGGTGTTTGTCTGCCGTTTGAGCAAGATGGTACATCTTGCTCCAGTACGTGACAAGGTCACCGGGAAACAAGCTGCACAGCTGTTCCTAGATAGCGTGTTTCGCTATCATGGTCTACCAGAGACCATAGTCTCGGACAGAGACCCGCGTTTCACGGGTGCGTTCTGGGACACCCTGTTCCAATTGTTGGGAACTAAGTTGACGATGTCAACTGCGGACCATCCGCAGACGGATGGTCAGACGGAGCGCGTCAACCGCGTGCTCGAAGATACTCTGCGCAGTATCTGTGCGGAAGCGCCTCGATCCTGGTCGGATCAGCTTCCTATGGTTGAGTTTGCACTCAACAATGCGGTACACGCATCAACGGGGTTTACCCCGTTCTACTTGAATGGGTTACGACACCCCCAGGTGCCGCTAACCTTGCGGGGAGGCACCGTGGCCTCCATCGTAAGTGGGGGAGAGGCTCGGAAAGCCTTTTCCTCCCAGGTCTCAGAAATAGAGCCCGAGTCTTTGAAAAAACAATTGTCGTCGTTTATAGACGACAGGCTGACGTTGATCAGCCGGGTTAGAGATGCGATGGCGTTAGCCCAAGACAAACAAAAGGAGTACTCTGATGCAAAAAGTAGAGGAAACTTAAACGTGTTCAGAAAAGGGGATTTAGTCCTACTAGACACTAAGAACCTACCGCTAAAGGTGGTTAGCTCTGTAGAGTGCAACAAGTTGAAGCACCGCTTCATCGGACCCTTTGCGGTCCTGGCCAGACATGGCGCGGCGTATACCATTGACCTCCCAAAGTCAATGGCGACGCACCCGACGTTCTACGTGGGGCGTCTTAAGCGGTATCATGATCCGCTGGGTCTTCCTTCTCGGATGGAGGAAGGCCAAGGTGAGAACTCACCTCCTCAAACGAGGCTGAGTCCTCTGGACAACCGGAGTTGCCGGTGTCGAAGCCTGTGAATGATATACAGGCTGGTACCCACGCGAGTCATACGAAGGGTATGTCGGTACCGAATGGGAAGAGCTCGGGTAAGAGCTATACCCATAAGCCGAGTGGTACGGATACCCCTGCGGCTCATAAGAGGGTATCCGGCCATGCACCTCATGGCTTAGCGCGTCTAAACCCGACGGAGCTCCTTCACGGCAGCAGCCGGAGCTCGGCGGTCAACACGCCCATGGAGCTCATGAGTCTCACGACCAAGAGCGTCCAAGTCTTGGCGAAGGACCTCAAGGGTCCCCGGCTTGCCAGCCTGAGAGGCAGCCTGACCACCAGGTCCAAGCCCAAGGGCTATCTCGATCGCATAGACGCGATCTCGAAGCTGACGGACCTCGTCGCTTAATAGGGACCCCACAGAGTCCCGACCCGAAGTTGAGGGTCCAGAAGGATACGGCTGAGAGGGAGCCGAGTACTCAAACGCGTGCGAGAGCTCCTCCTGCCCTCCTTGATCGGAACGGCGAGCTCCACTATCATGTGGAGCGGGTCGTCCAGGAGCGGCGGCGCTCTGGGAAGCGCCAGCTGCTTGTGAAGTGGCGGGGTTACCCCTCGTCACAGAACTCGTGGGAGCCGGAAGACCGGCTCCGGGTTGACTGCCCGAAGGCTGTTGAGATTTGGGATCAACAGCCGGGGCGTAAGTAGTCCGCGGCTTCTTAGCCGCCTTACGGTGTACGGTCCCTGGGTTGACGGAACCGTACCCGCGCTCATCTTGAGCGCTGGACTTAGACTGCTGTCTAAGTCCCTCCATGACGGAGTGGAGTTGCCGCTTAGCGACTAAGTGGGCAAACTCAATTCGAAGATCTCGCTGGTCCAAGACATAGGACAGCAGGCGATCTTCCCGGAGTTCTTTCAACTCCTGAACTGTAAAGTTCTTTAGAGAAACCCATCTCCAGAACAGATCTTCTGCCTGGGTCTGGGTTGTGGTGTTCTCGGACTGTACCCAAGGGTAGCCCCACACGGGGAAGAGCCCACCACGGTCTTCGGTTTCTTCCGAAGACTAGTGAATTCCTTGAGAGGAATTCGGTGTGGTGCAAGCAGCACACACCTAGCGGCCTCAATGTCATTGACAAAGAGTGGTTCGACTTGAACCAAGGCACGCTCATAGGCGCCACGCGAAGTGCGCCCATGGTTTAGACCACGAGGGGCCTTGAGGTGCACCAAAAACATTGGAGACCCAGACCCCGCATCCGGTGGGTAATATCCGCGAGGATACACCGGCGTGGGAGGCACAGGGTGCCTTGCAGTTGAGCAGCTTGATAGCGCTCCTGCTGCTCATCGAGATCGTTGGAGATCTCTCGGGGCTCGGAGACAGCCCCCTCCTCTTCTTCCTCGTCTGAGGAGTCGAACAGGGATTTGAATCCCTTGGCGATTGAAGGCTCTGATGTAGGAGAGCCAGGGGCTGCGCGCTTCTTAGCGGCAGCAGCACCCTCACCAGCCCGCTTTGGAGAAGCTGCTTTCGCAGCTTGGGCTCGAGCCTTACCTTCGGTTAAGGTAAGGTTCTTGGCAGGCGAGCTCGTCGAAGCTGCCTTTGCCTCCGACGATTCTGTATCATCAACAGGAACGTCCTGTGAAGGAGCGTCCTGTGCAGGAGTGTCCTGTGAAGGAGCATCCTGAGAAGAAGGTGGATCCTTAGCGGATCCAGGAGAGTCCCCGTCGGACTCTGATCCCGTGATAATAGGAATGTGAAATTCCGGGGACTCAGACCCAGGACTGTGGTCCCGATAGGCGAACCGAGGGTTCGGCCTATCGTCGGGTGAAAGGGAGCGCGAGCGACTGCGTCGCGAACTCCCTTCTTGGCTGGCAGCAGCAGCCGTACGCTTGCTGCCTGCCTCGGAAGCCGCCTTGCGGACTTCCTTGCGCGGAGCGGCCTTGTCTTTCGACTTGGCCTTAGCAGTCTTCGACCTCGCGGTCTTAGACTTAGAAGGCGCCGAAGCGCCGCGGGTGCTTGCCTTCTTAGGCATCTTGAAGGAGGTTGACGTGGAAACCTCCGGGTGTCTTGTACGCGCGAAAAGGCTGAATGAAAGCCTTAAGCCACAACCGTGGCTCGTCGATGGGTATCGACAAAGGACAGGAAAGAGAGCGGAGCTCTCTTCCTAGCTCCTCATTGGTTGGGGGTGTTTCCAACCTAAGTGGGGGAGGATGTAACGGGGTTACATGAAAGGAGTACCCTAGAAAGGGTACCGCCTTTAGAAGTAGATATACTTCTGTGAGTATTTGTTTTAATACTCTGATGGAGTGGTGTGGACCACACTGTGGTGTGAGCCACACTACTGCCACGTAGGTTCGGTGGCTGAGGGCCAACCAATAGTTTTAAACCTACCTTTTATATGCATAATTAGCTTAAAGTATAGTTAATTAGTAATTTGTATTACAGGCCAAATGAACCTAATTAACTATAAATAAATCAGTCTAAAATCTACTCTAAACTGGCTATTAAGTCCCCTAAGACCAGGGACTAGTGAACTGCCGTTCACTTAGAGTTTGTATACTCTTAATAGCACGCTTCCTCTAAGCAAGGTGCTCGTGTGACCCCGTCACAGGTACCCTTTCTGGGGTACCCCTTTCATGTAACCCCGTTACATGTAATATGTTGGCGGCTAAGACAGCAACTATGTCGTCTTCTTCGCTATCATTTCCCGCACCCTAAAATCGTAGCCTGTCCGTCTGTCTGTCTGTCTGTCTGTCTGTCTGTCCGTCAATGTCCGTCAATCGGTCACACCCCTCTCTACCGGACTCAACCCCTCGGTTGGCATCGTTTTCTGTGCCCACTTCGCATACATTTTTCACCCATCAAAGCAGCTGCACCTATCGTATTGACTGGAACTTTCTTTCACAAAATTACAAAAGTAGCACTGTCCGCATTATGATTCGGACTTAGCTGGAGCGTCGTCGAACTTAACTGAAATTGAACAGTAGTGCATTCTGAACCCATATTTTGGACAACCATTTTCTACCAGTATCTATTATAATGATATTTGTTTTTTTGTTCTTTTATTTAATACTAAAACCACCAGCACCGTAAAACTGCTATACTAAACTGGCCGCGTCATCCAATTGATATGTACTGGCTGGCGAAACCGTGTTAGTGTTCAGGGTGCAAACAGCGCCCTCTGCATATAGATAGAATAGTGTAAGTCAAGAAGATATGGTATTTTTAGTATAATTTTCCGTTTTTTCGTTTCAACTCGCACTTTAAGCTATCTAACAGCTGCAGCTTGATCCATTTTAATGTGGCGAAACTTGAGCAAGTTTTTTAACGACGTGTGTTAGTACATGTGCTATAGTGCTGACTACGTAGTATATAATTCTAGCTTTGTGTGCGGGGTTGGAGCACTCAGACGCGCACCTCGAGTAAAACCAGTCTATTTATGTAGCTTCACCAAGCCGTTTGCACTCCACGTTGATGCAGGTGAATATTATACACAATTCGAAGCTTACCTGTTCTGCACATAGATATATCAGCTGAATGGCACAGAGCTCGACTGCAGCTATCAGGACGGTTACACTATTACAGTGACTCGGCAGCTGCAAAATAGCATACGTTATACTATTACCATAATAGCCAAACTAAAGAGTATTTTACTTGCCGATAGTAGCGTATAACGCAGTGGATACGATTTGTGTAATACTACAATCTGTAATATCACAATCCACACAGCCTAGGAGCGATCAGCACAGATATCGGCAGCCAACAGCGATTAAAATGGAGATTGGTAACATTCAGTGATTTAAATCATCATACAATTAAGAGTGCTGCAGGAGACCATGATGTAAATTAGTCTAACGTCGTGTAGTTGTGAGAGATCCTCTACTGCAGCTATCATGGCAACTGTGGTATGATATAGTTTGATATAGGCAGCATAGCACTTAAGAGCAGTGAACATGCAGGTTAACATCTCTGCACCAATGTTCAGCGAGTTTCGTTGGTACAAAATGGATTTGTCACTACTTGCGCTCTTGCTGGCACTGGCGCAATGTCTGACCTACCGCGCTACAAGTTGCTGAGATGCCCTGACCCAGAAGTGAAAACAGCGTAGTATGATATGGAGCGGCAGCTACGTTGCACTCTTCAATCTATTCCCTAATAAATAGTTTCGGTTGTTTAAATTGAATATACTTTGCACAACCCACATCGGTCGGTACGCATATTCACCAGTTTCAACAGCGATCATCTAGATTATCGTATATCTTTTTCTTCGGATAGTTCGTAATAACGACAACAAACTATATGTGCAATACTTCAGTACATCGATAAATGAGGTTGGAGAAGATCTGTCAACGTGATACGGGAACATTTTCCTGTGGAAAAAATCTAAGGTCAGGGTGGGTATCATTATAGCAACGTTCAATGTATTTTGAATTATATTGCACACGAAACCATAAACGGTAACAATTATAATATTTTAACTAAGTTGTATTGTTACAACACTTGACAACCACACTTCATTCAATGATCGTATGACATCACGAGCTCCAACAAAAGTTATACGAAGCATCCGCGTAGCGGATGCCCAGAGCGCTAGTTCACTATCTTTAAAACGACAAAATGTCTGTCCGTCTGTCCGTCCGTGGTCCGCGCACGGAGGTCACAAAATTTTGATTGGCTAAAATTCGAAAGTATACTCGGATAGGTACGATTGACTCGATTAGATACGATATTAATTTCAGGTGGGTCACACCAACCATGACCGCGAGTTTTAACATGTTGTTTAGACTCTACTAAATGTACAGTAGAATACTGTTTAATTACATATTAAAAATATAGTCGAGTACAAGACCCATAAAATCTCATTAGCACGGCGTATTGGCAAAATGTGTACAGCTGGGTATTGAAGCCGGCAGCTGACCCCCAAACCGCAGGCGTTGATTGCTGCGTCTTCACCAAAGTAAGGAAAGTTTAATAACAAATTTGGTTCTGCAATGTAGATAACTCCTTCTGGCTAAGATTCTTTTGTAGACGACCACCTGTTGATGTCAATGTACGCTGCATCATTTCCGTCGCTATCTAATGTAGATCAGTGCTGGAGATGCGCGGTTATAAAGCTACTAGACAAACATCCGTAGTTGGTCAATGTGATCGTTCATTTTAATTCGTGATAGAGTTCACTCAGATAGCTATATACTTGGTGTTAGAGTCATTCAAATTGAACGGAGCTCCATTAATACGAGTAAGTAGTTTCACATCTATCAGTTGCACTCAGCTGATTTCAACAGTGCCCTAAGTGTAATTCAAAAGGTGTCAGAATAGCAACACACCGAAGATAAATAAAATCGTATTAATGACCTCTCAGCTGAGGTGTGGATGCACTTCCGGTGCTAGCGATGGAAATATCCGAGCATCAATGTAGAAGGTAGAGATTCCTATTCCAAAAGCTTTCCCTGGCCCGTACTTGAGATTCAATATGAATACTTGCATGTATATCTTCCAAGGGTTCAACACAAGTAAAATTAAACAGGTAAGTTTGGAAATGCGCCAGAACAACATGCATACAAAGTACATCATCGTATCCTTTACAGCATACTACAGTACTGCTTAAAGTAAGCTGTTAGTGAGAGGAATAATGCGCCGTAACACGCAATGAAATAGTTTACAACTAACTACTGGCCAACATTTTCCCTGCGAATATACAATTATTTGACGGTAAGCGCAGTTGAAAACAGTGTTACATGATGTAGGAGATCTCAACACGGGTCAACTAATAGGAGGCGTATCCAATTCAGATGTGTTTTCCAGAGCACGCAAGGTTATCCCCAGCGGCAGAGTCATTGCTATGTCTTCGAGCAGTTCGTCTTACGCTCCAAGAATTGACGACAAAACCGATTGCAATTGCTAAAGTAGTGTTTTAACTTGATGTTTAGGTAGGTATTTTGAGCCCAGCATATTTGCTATTTCCTTTGAATTTTCAGTGACAGCCTCAATTCATGTCGTTACAATAGAAAACCAAATACGATATGAACGAAGGGATCTTACACCCTTCGATTCAATATTATAAAGCTCGCATCAGCATAAGTTTTCAAGTCGAAATGAGCAAATCCCTTCATATTTATTAGGTTGTACGCCCTACCAGTAAAGACAATAAATTTTGAAGTGCTGAGCAATTAAGTGTGGTGAATAAATGGAAGAAGTGCGATGCTGTTAGGATGCGTGACGCGGTTTCAGGGGAAACAATGCATTTGCGAATATTGCATCGAAAGTGAAGCATATAATGTAGCTACTACACGACAGTACAACTAGACCTGACGCAGGTGCGATTAAATGACACCATTTGAGTATGTCCCTCAATTATTGATTAAAACCGGTTCGCCTTCCCACCAGGACACCAGGATATAGTTGAATATTTGCTTTAGCTTAAATATCTCACTAACCAAAAACCCGCTTCAATTCGTTTAAATACAATTAAAACGGGATTTCGACTGTATTTACGATGAAACGATCCCGCGTTCCAATAATCGTGGTTTAAGCGTCCGCGAAGCGGGCGCCCAGAACTCTAGTCAAAGAGACTAAAGAGCCTGAGCGCGCTGCTGTCCGTGTCCATCAAATTTAGTTTTGTTTTAGTCACAGTCACCGGTGCAGAGCGGTACCGGCTTTCACACAGTTGCGGGATCGTCAGCTCTCGTTTGTGAGTACTGTAGGTTTAGTTTTAGTCACTACCGGTGGAGATACCCTAAATTAGTCTGACATAGGCTAATAGTTTGAACGCAGACAAATTTTGAACTCATACTAGTGACTGTAGTTTTTTGTGACATTCTCGTAGTATTGTGTAGTCACACAAGTTGGACCAATCCTGAATCACATTCATTATTGGATCCCATGCTCGCCGAGGATCGACCGACGCGTCCACCGCTGTTGGTGCCGTCTCCATCGGCCAGCGCGGCACCAAGCGAGCGCAGCCGCCACTCGCGCAAGGTGACGCGCGATATCGCGGCACTGGATTTCCTTCAGAATATCCCCATGCGATCTGAGAGCGTCGCCGTGCCTGAGCCGCCGTCTCCGTCCGAACTGGATGTTGACACATCGACAGCGGACGTCGCCAGTCTGGCGGCTCCTAATACCGGAACAGGAACTTCAGAACCAGAGCCTTTAGCGGGCCGACGACTACCAGGCATGGCGGCTACGGTCGTACACGTGCCGCCACTGTTCCGGTACCGATTCACAACCAAATTCCCGGCCGCGTCAGCCGTCGTGCGCCGTTGGGAGGGCGTCACGACCCAACAGGGACTATTAGATGCCAGGTTGTTTTTCTCTAGAGGCTGCGGCTATCCACTAGCCACCTCCACTATCATCAACGTGAGCAGCAGACCCGTAGCACCGCGTACGTCTCCGTTGCTAACTGCTTTTGCTCTCTGTGCAGTACAACGGCAACGAGACGACAGCCAGAAGGAGGCGCTTCGCGTCCATGAGCGGCTTGGCACTCGAGCGACCGTCACCTACCCATTACGACTGGAGAGGGACGTCGTACTTCCGACTGCTTCACGCCACTTGGTCAATGTGTGATCCGGATCGAGACCAAGAAGACGCCCACCCTGAGCACGTGCCGTACTCGGCCAATTTCCTGGACGACCCAGAGTTCCGACAAGGTCGACATCGACATGTGGTGCGAGGCGACAAGAGCTTGGGACCGATCGTGTCGAGTATTTTGCTGTTCGTCAAGCCCCACGAGCTCAAGGACGAACTGAACCAGAAGTTCCAGGAGAAACACGCCTGGTGGCTGCAGGATCCGTCGCTGTCGTTGAGCAAGGTCAGGCATCTCAAGCGAGAGGCAATTCTGTGCAGCCAACGACTCAATCTTGAAGTCGCGACTGTGGCCTTGGCGTGTGTTCTATTTGAGAAGCTGGTGCTGCAGCACTACGTCACTAAAGTCAATCGCAAACTCTATATGGCTGTGTGCCTCATACTCGCCACCAAGTTCAACGAACCCTGTTCATCGGACAAGCGCAAACGCGTTATTCGGCTGCTCCTGGAGGACATCGATCGAGCCCACGCCTTGCCATCCCGCGATGTACTCACAGCGGAATTTACTGTGTACGCACAACTTTCCTTCAATCTACACGTCCCAATAGCAGAAGTGCACCCACATTTTGTTCGGTTGCTCAAGCTCATCAAGAGTAATCCTCGTAAATACCTGGACGACGACGTGTTCACATCGTACTCGGCACTATTAGCGATGGAGGAGCAGGCCGAGAATCTCGGTATGGTGATATCCGACCCCCTAGATGGGTTCGATGAGGCAACCGACGGCGAGGCGAGACTGAGTGACGATGAAGACGACGATGAGCACGATAGGAAGGACAACGACCAACGAGGGAGAAAGCGGAAAAACTCGGGTGGTGGCAAGAGCAGCTCTGATGATCTGTCAATGTTTCTCTGGCATAACGTGTCATTCACGCAATGGTGGCGAAAGCGCCGCAACTCACGAGAGTCACACGAATCCTCGCCTACTTCTCCCCTGGCAAAATGAAAGCGTTGACACTCAATCCAGGTGGTGAACGACTTATTTCTATGCTATTGCTTCGCTTAGCGCTGTTACTCAAATCCAAGCAGTATGTTTTCCGTGTCTTCTCCGTAAACTCGTACTCGCTCGAAAAGGACGTCCATGATCTCCCCGCGGGCAGTTTGAGAGATAGTGACCGCCACCTCAGGGTCAGTTGGCAAAGTAATTCCTAAGCGCGTTGCCTTCCTACTCTCCTGGAGGAACTGCTGCATCTCGGTCCAAGTAACATACACAGTCTGTTGCTGCTGCTCAGTGTCGCTATTAAAGATTTCCACCCGAAAAAGCTGTTGTTTAGGGACGTGGAAGATGGATATGAAGAAGGACACATAATGAATCGATCGCACACCCTGATACCAGAGCTCTTGATTTTGCAGCGATGATCCTGGTGCCGTTGCTGGGGCGGTCATTGCTGTTGGGATGACCGGTTCCATTGCTGGAGTTTGATGAGATAGCATCACAACTTGCATTGCGCGGACATCCTGCTCAAGCTGGAAACCAGGATTCTCGTTGATAGCGTCTTCACGAGTATTGAAGTCGTTAAAACGACGAGTAACGGTGTTCGTTCGTCGCTGACCAGTTTCTCGCTCGAGGTCGCTTAAAAAGCGATCTTTGTGAACACTTCCACCTCCTCGTGGTCGCTCTGGCCGCACGGGCATCAGGACATTTGAGATCACTGCAGTTTTTAGGACACGAGACATTTGCGGTGACGCCACTGATTCGCGTGAAGATAATGTATACATACTGCTCGACGGTGGTCGAAACTGCTGAAGTACACCCTGCTGCTGGGCCTGCCGCTCCAACTTCTCAAGCTTCAGCCTCAATGTCTTGCATTCTTCACGAAGCTCCTCCACATTGGCAGATTGTGCGATTTCCATCTCTTTACGCTCTTCGAGCAACCTCCGGTAATACTCTTCATTGAGTCGGAACTTGCACGCAACATTTTTTCTGGCTTCTCTTTCGCGAGTGATTTCCAGCTCAAGAGCTAACTGTTTTTCTTGATCAGGAGTAAAGCCTCCATTTGTTGCTGCAGTCTTCAGTTTTGCATACAACCGTGTGAGAACCTTCTCTACTTCCTCTTGCCGAGTGAGCAGCTGAACTTCAGCGAAGCTCATAAACTCTTGGTGAGAGCAGAGTGCGAGGTCTATCGCGCAGTCCATGTCGGCTGTAGCTCGTGTGACGGCGTCTGCCATCCATTTGGCATACGAAGCTTTCGCGAACGAAGGAGGTGCCTGGTCGTCGTTTTTTGTTATCTGTTCAAGCGACTGCACCAAGAACTCTTTCAACGTCTTGAGCTCCTTCACACAAACCAATACCGATTGAGTGACGTCGGTGGATACTTCGAGCGTACGAGGTGATACCGTTACTGTAGATGTGGTAGGTGCTGCACTGAGGATGTCAGTTGTTAAGCGAATCGCCTTGTAAATCATGCTGATTGCAGTTGTATCTCGTTTTGCCAACTTCTCTAGTAGCTGTGCTCTTGACTGGGCTGCTGAAATTGATGTGGAAGTAAGCAAGTCCGACGAATCACTCGCCTGCTTATAGGTGTCGCTTTCGGCGTGCACGAACGCTGCGAGCTCAAATTGTTGAGTCTGTTTGTGGAGCTCAGCTGCTAATTGCCTCTCATGCTCCTTGGTTGCTTCCTCCAGGGCTTCCACGCGTGTAGCTGATGCTAGAGCCACTGCGCTGTCACGAGCCTTAGTGATTTCCTCCAGAGCATGAGCATGTTCATCTGCTGCCTGCTTCATAGCCTCCTCGTGCTGTCGGATCAAACTACGGCGCTTATCCTCTTCTTCTAATAACATTCTATCCCATTCTTGTTGAGAAGCATATGCAGATTCCTGCCACCCCATCAGCAAAGCTTCCAATCTCTCAACTTTTGTAGTCATCAAAGTAATTATGCACTCGTCATCGACAATTTGCCTCGCCAATTGCTGCTCCATGGTTTCTTTCATCTTCTGAATTGTTTCGCGAGCTTGGATTTCAACCTGGTTGAATTTGCGGTAAACTACCAATCTGAAGGATGAAGAAAATGGAGTGAGGAGGCTCGCACCGCTATCGCTCAACTCCACACTGGAGCAAATCTGGTTCTCTGTTAGGAACCGCAATTCTTCCTCAAGTTCTGTAGTCAAATAAGCAAGTTGTTTCCGTGCTTCTACGTACTGCTCGTAGATCTCTATGGGATTCTCAAAGTCACGAACTCCATGGGAAGCTAAGAACGCTTTTTCACTCGCAATTGTAACCTCGCGCTCCATTTTCTCTTCGATCAGAGCATTTTGTCCAGCAAGAAGCGTCTCGTAGACAACAAACCTTGATTTTTTAGGCTCGTTGAGGTTGAATGCTAAATTATTCTCCTGCAAGAATCGATTCTCTTGTGTGAGGTCATCTTCATGTTGGCGTAGTTGTGCAAGCGAATCAACCAGGTGTTGAAAAGTTTCCAGCCGAATTGAAGACATCGTTGATGTCGTTGGTGCCGTGGTCTCACTAACAGCCCCATCACTTTGAGAAAGAAGATTGTTGGTTCGTAAGAATTCGTACTCTTGTGCTGCACAAGTCTCGACTCTATGTTTCTCGTCACACAACTGCGTGATTTCATCGTGAAGCCGCCGGTAAACATCGATGCGTGAGAACTCGGCATCTGCGATGTGACCAATACTTGATAATGAAGAACATATCTCTTTTGACACAAGGAAAGCTCGTTCGTCAGCCAATTCGTTCTCCATTATCTGTCGAGTTTGTGCTAGCTCACTCGTCACGCTCTCAAGTCTCTCCGATTTCTGCTTGATTGCTTCTTTCAGGGAGGACTCAATCTCAATTTTCTCCAATTGCATATCGTCTGCACGTTTAAGCAGTTGAGTATAAATTCCAAGCCGCATTTTTGTTGACAAGAAAATCTCATTGGAGCCATCAGTCTGCGACGGCAAGAGGCCGTGCTGCTGTAGGAATGCTGTTTCTGTTATCATGTCTTCTCTCCGTTGTTGAGCCTCATCGCAAGCACGTTGTTGTTGCTTAATGAGTACTTGCACCAGCTCAATCCGTGTCAATACTTCGTCAACAGGTGAGAGCAAGGCTTGAGCCTCCAATACTGCAAGCTCTCGCAGCAATGCACCCTCTTTTGATGCCTCTTCTACTAGATGGTCTCGTGTTTGCTTCATCTGCTCTAATGCACTTGTTAGACTCGTACTATCTTGCATCAGGCTTGTGTTGTTCGTTGTCAGAGTTTCAACTTCAGTCAAAATTCCTTTCACTCGATCTTTTAGATCGGCAATGGATTTTACGGACTCAGGGTGTGGAAGCACTTGCCTCAGCCATGCAAGCATTTCATGATAGTCTCGTAGATCTTCAACAATAGCATCCATCTCGCTCAACATAGTTTCGAACCCATTGCCAACTTCACCTATCGCTTCTCCTTGATGCGATTCACCACCATATTTTACTGAACTCTCCTTAAACCACACAGATGTCTCGCGTAGTTGCTTCGCCTGACGAAGAACTTCTTGTGCACCAACAAGAAGTGGTGGTAATTCCTCGACTGGATTGTGAAGTCCAAACAGCTCTTTACTCTGATCCAAAAACATCATCCGTTCATTTATCTCCTGCACAAACGCTTCGATGTTGATCGCTGCCGGTGAGTTATTCTCTTGATCCATCATCCAACTGTCCAGTTTGACATGCTGCAGGAAGTAATCGTAATCTTGAAGGCATCGGGCCATGGCTCCAATCGAGGCTAGCATGGGGCGTGATATCGACTCAATCGAGCCGCTTCTTTCTACATGTACTGATGTCATGGAGTCGGAGTGAATACTCGTTTCGTCTGTGACTCGAACTGGCATAGGCTGAAAAATGCTCAAACGTCTTCCTGTCCTCTCGAGGAGAGCCACAGCCTCCAGAAGAGAGGTCAACTCTTGTTGTGGATCCTTCATCTTGAATAATCGACGAGACAATGATAATAACGTGCAGTGGTCCCGAACCAAACGACTAATCTCTGTCCCTACACTAAACGCACCACTGCGGGCTTCACCTTGTCTCGACTTAGCCACCCAACGAGCGGTTTGAGACAATAGTCGATGGTGGTCACTCATAACAAGTGAAATATCCATTAGCGAATTTGCCAGGAATGGAGAAGGCAATCGAGAGCACGACTGATCCTCAGATACGGCCAAAAATTCGTTTTGCTGTTTGTCATCTTCGTTCGAAAACTCAAGATGTGGATCAAAGGCTTGTTTTGCATCGTCAACTGCAACGTCAACATCAATTCCCAGTTCGTCAAGTGTTGGGGCAGGTGACGGAGTTCGTGTCAGGACTTGTAGTTCTTTCAGACTGGATCTACTGCTCTCGTTACTTGCGGGGTTGTCTTCGTTTTTGCTTTCGTCATAAAGAATATTTTGAGCAAAGTCTGCCATGAGTTGTAATTCTTCGACGAAAGCAAGTACAGCTACCACTTTGTTCTCTAGTGTAGGTGGTGGATCCGCAGCAGTGTGTTGCCGGCGAGGACTGCCGAGTTTTGGCTGTAGCAGTTCGAAGTGCTGAATAATCTTCATGAGCTGCTCAATACCTTCTACAATGTCATCCGGAGTGAACATATCGTCTGGAAGAAATAGTGCATTCTTGCAACGTTGAATAAAATCTGCAGCATCTTCTTTAGAAGCGAGAACCTTGGTACTTCGGAGGTAGTTGTTGCCTGTAGTGACATCAAGTACAGGCTCTTGTCTGTCACTGTTGGAATCGTCAACCTCCTTATCAAGCGCTTCCCACTCATCGAAAAGGTATTCCATGTCCTCGAGTCTCACGAACTTTTCGCTTTTTGTAACTTTTCGAGCATGGACAAGTATTTTGTCGATCACATTGAATAACCGCCCCACGTCGTCCATAGACTGAATGTCATCCTTGAGACTGCTTGATTTTGCTTTCATCATCAGCATTTCGTTTTCGTTGAGCATTGTAATCAGTTTTTGACTACGTATTAAGGCATTCTCCAGGTCTTTGGGGATTGCAAGCCTGTCAAAGAGACTGGTAAGCTTCTTTAACAATTGTACCATGACATTCGTGCTGATACCCTCATTCTCAGCAACATCGCTGGTGGAAACGAAGATCTTGTCGACATGGTACTTTAGATGTTCAAGCTCACTTAGAAGAGATGAAATTTGTCGGGACGGAGTACGATCCACACTATTGCTATCGGATACCACTTGTTCTTGATTTAATGCAGCAAGTACATGGTCATACTCCTGCAAGCGCTCACGAATCTCATCCGTGTCGGTGACACGCTTGCTTGATTCTGAATATCCAGTCAGCCCTTGCGGAATGCCTCTATAGCAGCGCATGGAGAAGAGCCCCTTGAGGCATCCAAGCAAATCATTTTCATTGTTTAGCACAAAGTCCTTAAGTTCATTCAGTTGAATGTGATAAACTTCCATCATGTGTGTTTCCAGCCGCTGACGGATCAAAGCAACAAATCGTTCGTTGGATTGTGTAGTTTTGCCTGTCTCCAATAAATGATCGAGTTCTACATCAAACAGTTAAACGATAATGCGGTTAGGAAGAATTCGACAATTTGTAAACAATTTTTCATCCTCCAGGCAGCAGCGTACCTTTGCGAATATTGTCTATTGTAGCGTTCTTCGCTGCCACGACTGCATCCCGTTCAGACACAGCTTGTTTCGTATCCTTCAACTGTGCCTGCAGTTCGCTGATTGCCACCATCAGTGCTGTCAGAACGTCCTCAAAATTTACACTGGACTTGTCACTCAACTCTTTATGGAAATGCTCCTTTTCCACCCAAGATCGCTCAAGTAATTCGTTGACTCTTCTTAAATGTTCGTCAGCAAAACGCAGGCCCATCATATCGGTGTTTTGAGTGAACGTTTCGTTGAGATCATCTTCCCTCTTGGGGACCATCAAAGCCTGTTCAAAACACTCATGAGTCGATTGACGAGCAGCATGAGCCGATTGACGAGCAGCTTCCATCTCTGTTTTGTGCTGCTGCTTCACTGTCATTGCCGGTTGAGCATACTCAGAATTCGAGCCCTCAAGTGATTGAGCATTTTCAGTCCCCAATTTACGAGTACTTGAGCGAGTCCAGTGTTCAACCACTTGACGGCAGCGAGGTCCTGGGACTGCTCTGTGGGCAGATGAGAATTTCTTAATTCAAGCTCGGCTAGGTTGTAAGGCTGCTCAATTTGCATCACATACTGCTTCATCTGTCTAATGTTTTGCTGATGTGATATATGAAGTGTCATCAGCTCTAATAAATGCGCACAGACCATACGTATTTGCTCATCTGTCGCTGGTTGCAGCAACGCTTTCTGCTGATTACCATTTTCATAATTTTGGAGTGTTCCAGTAAGTCGGTCCACTTTACTTTGGTGATCCTCTTTTAACTGCTCAACTTCTTTATCATCAGGTACATCCAACCGAGAAAATAATAGCCGACGCTCCTCTGTCTGCTCCGTTATGTGGCTAAGGTGATCCACAGTTAGTTCTGAAACCTGGTAGCGGTGATTATCTGTCAATCGATCTAATGCAAACTGTCGGTTTTCTTTAAGGGACGAGATTTCACGGCGATGCTCTTCGACCAGGCGAGCAACCTCGAAGTCATGGTTTTCGTTCAAGCGCGTAATAACACTATGATTTTCTTCCGCTATTTGGTTGATTTGGACTTGATGAGATGCTGTCAAAGTCGCGACTTCTCTATCATGATCTTTTATGAGACGGTCAATTTCAATACGATGCTTTTCAGTTTGTTCGGTGAGTAGACTGAGACGTTCAACTGTGAGCTCAGAAACTTGGCAGTAGAGAGTGTCTGTGAGACGATCAATTTCATCTTCGTGAGTTTTCTGAACCTGAGCAACCTCGCTACGATGCGCTTCAACCAACTGAGAAATTTGGTCGGTCAGTTTAGTGACATCCCTTTCATGTTCATTTGTCAACTGATTGACCTCGATGATATGCTTTTCTTTCATCTTGGTGATTTGAGCGAGATGACTATCCGCGAGCTTGAGGTGATCTTCGGTCATCTGAGTAATTTGTGCGCGGTGGCTCTCAATTAACTGGACAGCGTAGCTGCGATGGCCATCTGTCAATTGGATGACATGACTGTCATGCTTCACCATTAAAAGATCAATTTCCTGGCGCTGGATATCGAGAGACTGCTGCAACACTTCACACTGTTTGAATTTGTTGTCAACATGCTCTTGTAACATTTGAATCGTGTCCAGGTGTTCTTTCTCTTCCTTCTGCCGTTGTTTACTCAAAGCACCAATTTGCGCCTGGAGCTCGGCGTACGCACTGTTTAACGTGTCAAAAGCGCTTTTGATCTTTCTTGTGTCCGTCGTCTGCTCTCCTAAATTTTCCTGCAAATATTTCAGTTCTCTCTTTTTTTCGTTGAGAGCATGCTGTAGATCACTGATGTCACTGACAGCCTTGGCACCCTCTTTTCGCAAACTAGCTATTTTTTCTTGAAGATCTTCAACTTGACTTACTATTTCTCGCTTTTCCTGTCCAAGTGAGAGCATCAATTGCTCCTTCTCGACGCGAAGGTTCGAGATGATCGCTTCTAAGCTGTTGTTCAATTGGAGCACTTTGGCTTTGTCGCACACGAGATTCCACACAGTGGTCATTGAGTCTTCAATCTCCATACGCGACATATCCACCTGGTGTCGTGCGTCATCTTCAAACTTATTAAAACGCTTGTTAAGCTCGACTAGCTCTTGGGTTTGACTTTCAATAAACTTGGTTTTCAGTTCAATAATTCCATTCGCAGTGTGAAGCTCCCGATCAGTGTTCTCATACTCTTTCAAAGTCTCGTTTAGTGTCCTGATTTCTGTCTGGAGATGCAGTTTTTCAGATGTTACCGTCTCCAACTTTGAGGCAGTGGCACTCAATCGTTCTTCAACTCCTTCCAAATGCCGAATCATATTCTTCGCTGCCGATAACTCCAGTATATGAAGGTGCTTCTCAGAACGTAAGCGCTCATCGTGTTCAACCGTTGTTTCTTGTAGCCGCCTCTCGTAATGACATTGAATTTCTTCCGCTTGCATTGTGTGGAGCTCCACTCTCTCTTGAAGCGATTGGGCAGTTTGCATTAAATTATTGAATTGGATCTGTAGCCGTTGCTGCTCTGACGCGATCATCTGCTTCTCTCTCGTCATTATCACGACATCCTGCTCTTTGTTTAACAATTCGTCACAAACTTTTTTATGTCTTCAGAGGCTTGCGTAGCCTCTAAGTTCAGTAACACAATCCGGCGCTGAGATTCATCTCCTTGCCTCTGAGAAAATGCAAGTGATTCCTCCAGTCTCTCGATAGTTTGCTGACAGAAATCATTTTTCTGTTTTAGCTCACTCTGTGTTCCATGAAGTCTACGGATTTCTCCGTTTTTCAGCTCAATTTCGCCTTCAGTATGCTCCAACTGCAACTTCATGTCCATCTGCATTCGTTTCATCTCCAAGCGCATATTCTCCATATTAAGTCGCATGCTCTCCATTTTCAGCTCCGTGTTTTCGAGTATGCCTACCTTTTGGCTCATTGATTCTTCCACCATGGACAACTTACCAGACTCCAATCGAAGGGCGTTCTTGGTAGCTTCCAACTCTTTCGCCTTTGAAGACAACGTCTCTGTGGTTAACTCTAGTATCTCTGTTTTTGTGTTCACGGTTTCGACAGTGTCCAACAGTGCGTTCCGTAGTTTCTCGATCTCATCGTCACGGCTCTTAATGACAAACGTAAGTTCCAGAATGGTGCTTGCCTTCATCTGCAGATCTTCCTCAGCGGTTCTGAGAGCTCGATCAGTACTATCTAGCATCGTATCCTTCATCAGGATCAGCTGATTGAGGCGCCAAATTTTGCTTTCCAGCTCGGAGAGGGTCATATTTTTCTGCTCAACGATCTCCAGAGATCGCTCGACATATCGCTCGTGATGCTCCTTTTGAGCGATTTCACTGGCTTCCAGTAGGTTAATGCGTTCTTGTTTACTTTCTAACTCTGCATCTTTCTCGCGTATAGTATCTTCCGCCTTCTTGTTTTGTTCACGCATCGTTATCACCAGGGACAACACCTTCGATGAATGAGCTTCTCGTAGTTGCAGCACTTGAGTTTCATGAAGTTCTACATTTTTGTCGTGCTCCTCTCTGCTTTCTTGTTTGAAAGTTTGTAGTTCAGTTTCGTAGTAAAGAATCAATGCATCCTTTTCTCGAGCTCGTTCATTCTGGAGTGATGCTAGATCCGATTCATACTTTGTAATCAGAGCATCTCTTGCTTGAGCTGCTTCCTCTTTGCTCCGGGCAACCTCTGTTGCATGGGCTTCCACCTTCGAATGTAATTTGTCTTCGTATGACGATATCGCTTGTGATAGCTCTTGAGCGGCAGCTGCAACAATGCTTTCAATCTTTGCAGCATGGGTTTGCAACAGCAATGTCTTCTCGGCTTCGGATGTAGCTTTCAAAGTTTCGAGCTCAGACGTGTAGCGGCGATGAAGCTTTTCAATCTGGGTAGAGGACTTAGTCTTTGTGACTTCGAGCTCGTGTTGTAACGCCTTTGTTTCTCGACATCGACGGTGTTCCATTCTAGTGGACTGCTCAATTTCGAACATCCGGAGACGTGCAGCTTCCTCTGCAGCTTTTTCGAGCAAATATTCGCGCTCCTGAGCGTAAAAAACCTTAAGATGTTGGAGGGATTCATTGCTTTGCTCTCGGTGCTCCTGAAGTTCTCGCTCTGATCTGTTGGTTAATGCAGCGAGATTATTCGCAGCGTTTTGCTTGAGTGACTCAATTTCTGCAGTCAAGCACGCTTTCACTGCTGCTAACTCTTCTGTAGACGTCCGCTGGAGCTCTGAAAACTCTGCTTGCGAACGAATTTGTAGGTCTGTATAAGCTGATTGGGTACTGAATCGAAGGTCATCCAATTCTTGCTGAGCTTTTTTCTGAAGAGCTTCAAGTGCAGTCTTGGCTGATTGTTTATGCTCCTCTACTTCCGCGCGATTTAGGTCTTGAAGTGCCTGTATTTGAGACTCCGACCTCTGTCGAAGTTCCTGCAGTTCATCTAAGTATTTCTTCTCCTTCTCAGTGTACCTGTCCTCCAGCTCCGAAACTTTTTCGCGAAAGCCTTCGTTTGCTTTCTGTAGGTCACGCTCATGTACTTCAAAAAGTTCGGTTTTTTCTTTGACATGCGTCTCTGATAAGTTCACCATTTCTTTTGCATTGTTACTCATCGCAGTTTCAAGTCGATTCTCCTACCAGCACCACATAGTGTAGGTTAGCACATTCCTACGGCTTGAGTAGTTTCATAATATTCATACATATCATTCATTGCATTCTTGTGTTGCTGGTGGAGCGTAGCAACGTCCGATGAAAGGCTTTGCAAAGCGGAGCTGCCGAAATCAAAGTGGAGAATAATTAGAGCTAGCTGTATACGGAACAAAGTAAAATAGGCGTACTCTGTCTGATCAAACGCTTCAGAGATGTTAGGCAATTGGTTGTGCATGCGTTCCAGGTGCTGATTTGCGGACATAGAGATCTCGAGAAACTTGTCGTTATTGGACGCAAGCTGCTCCATATCAACGCGATATCTTTCTCCATTTGCGCTGATAGTGTCCTCCACGGACTGAAGACGTAATGGAATAGGAATAGAAAGCGAGTTGCCATCATTGTCATCGCTTCCTTCTGACACTGCAAAAAATGACGCGACGTGAGATCCCGTTTGAAGTTCAGGGGCAGATTCCGTGGGGTTCCCCACGCTGCTTTAGCAGAGAAATCGTCGTCACGGTACGTCGGTGAGGATTCTGCATTTGGTATCGCATCTTTGGTGGATGGTCGTCGAGGCGGAAGTAGGATCGATAGACCGCCGTTCTTTGCTGAGGCTGGAGACTGACGCGATGAAAGAGCATGAGGTTTCTGTGATAGCTCTCCCCGTCGATCGATTCTCGGTAAAACTGAAGCCTGTGTCGTAGTTCCTGGAGACTGCTGATTCTTGGTTGCTGTCACCCTTGCAGTCTTCATTTTCATGCTATACGCCGCTTTGAGCGAGCTAGTCGTCGATACTATCGGGCGGAACGCATCCGCCATGTTGGGCGTGTGCGCAACGTAGTATTGGCGTGAAAATCTGTCCGTATGCAGGGTCGCAGGGTAGTTACAAAACGCTCTGACCTGCTTTAGATTTGTCAATTCCGCAGATACCGTCCCGTAGCACCCTCGTGACGTTACTCTGATCTCCAGGTATATAGTAGCTCCTCATCTTGAAGCATCGTAGATAGTGCATCTTCATTACTCCAATAGCACAGTTGGGCAAAGCTCTACTTGTTGTGAGGGTGAGATAAACAAGAGGTGAGAACGCCTTGAGCAATCGAATACGATGGTTGATGCAGCAATGCTTCAACGACTGCGATCTGACTTCGAGGTGACCGTGTTGTAGTCCGCTTAACACCCGTCGGACGCGCGTTATACTTTGGAATATCGTCTGATGTAAATCTGGTACTAGTCACAGGAGCTCCAAAACCACTTCGCTTTGGGCTTCGTCCGTGATCCAGTTTACTTGTCTTGGAAACTATTGCAGTCGGTGCTCTGTGTGGAGGTGTCGGGTAAAACGGAGTGAACGCTGCAACTGGGTGCACATCGGGATCAACCGGTACTTTGACAAGTGTGTTCCAAAACTTCCGCCCAGATGACATCGGCGGAGGAGAGAAACACGATGCTGCCGGCAGTTCGGGTAGCCGCAGCTGGTTCTGGTAAAATATTCCTCTTACTTGCTCTGCTTGTCGTTCCATATTGTTTTTGTTATCTTGTTTGTTCCTAGCATTTCTGCAATCGTGAAAACAGAACGTCAAGTTGTGCATGAACACATAGAAAGTAGCTACATGGTATACCTGATAGAAGTTCTGTGTGCAACACGGAGCACTTGCGTCACATGTCTCTCAGCGTCTTGTATAGCCTGATGAGCGAACGAAGTAGCAAGTTCTTCCAAGGAGGACTTGATCTCCAATGTCAGGTCAGTTTGCTCCGAGGTATTCCTTGTAGTTGTAGTGGTTGATTTTGACTGCATTTCACTCTTGCTTGGCAATAGCCTACTGTCTGAAACACTTTTCTCGATTTGTGAATGTTTCTGATCACGAGAACGATTTCGTTTCATTTGTCGAATAGTAGATGTCAGGGTAGCTGCAACGAAAGTTCGCCAACGTGCCAATTCCGCCTTGCGTTGGTTCATCCGCTCTCGCTCAATTTTCCTGTCAAAGTTGGTACTTTGTCCTGAAGCACTTACATCGTCAGCATTAATATGCGTGGCGATGTTCGTATGCGTCCATCCGCACGAAATTTTTCTGACTCGCTCCTTCTCAGGTAGATCGATCATCTGCGGTGAAGCATGAGAACCAACGAGTGCGTTATTGTCCCTAAGGTTTAGGCCCCAGGTGTATGCCTTCCCAGCTGATGTCATGCACGTCGTATGAAATTCGCCAAGAGAAACATCCTCTACTCCCTCGGCAAAAAGTGCTGGGGTGGCCAGCAAGAATGGTCGGAAACGTGACTTGTTGTCCTTCGAACCAAGTTGTCCAAAATCGTTTGCGCCCCAAATGTACAGCAAGTCGTTATCGGAAATTACAGCCATGTGTCTTGCGCCACAACGAACTGCTCGCGCACGGACGGAAACATCTCGGAGTACCGTTATAAGAGTCGGGTTTGCCACGCCGTCGTCCATCTTACCATGTCCCAGTCGACCGTCATCGCCGCACCCCCAAGTATACACGTCACCATTGCTAAGCGTACATGCACTATGATTCTGACCTGCTGCAAGATCGAGAATGCTCTGATCTCGCAGAGATTCGACCGCTATCGGAATACAGCTACGCCAACCTTTGTGCTGCTGTAGACAATGGCCCAAACCCAACTGACCCGCTTGATTATAGCCCATTCCTAGAATTTGTTGCTGGTGCGTAACGAAGAGTGTGTGAGCAGATCCACATGCCACATGAGTGACATTGTTTCCACCGCGCTGCACTGTGTGCATCACGCGTAGCGCTCGTCGATGAGAGCTGAGTGTGGCAAGTGCAAAATGAACTTCCTCTGGCTGCATCCGAGGCGAAAAGTCTCCCAAGCCTAATTGTCCATGCTTGTTGCAGCCCCATGTAAAAAGCTTAGCTTGTCCTGTGATCACTGCAACATGGTGTTTCCCACAAGACACATGAGTGACAGTGAGCGGCTCTCTCTGGAGCTGCATGGCCAATGTCAGGACCTGTTGTGGCATCGGTGACGACGTCATGTTGCCGTTTCACAGCTCTCCATTAGTGTTAAGTCCCCAAGAGAGTAGCGTAGTGCCTTTCCGCCGCACCACTGCCGCCACGGAGAAATGGTAGCCGCTAGCCAAGTGACTCACGCACCACGAGGTGTCTGCTGCAACCGCGCCTTCTGCTGTTTCGTTCACTGTTTCTTCAGGTAGAGCTGTGGATAAGTCCAGCCTTGTAGATTGTGTAGAGCCCATAGCCGCAGCCTTGCGCTTGGTCATGAGGCCTCCGTACGTCAACAAGGGACACTCGAGTGGCGTGGCTTCCGTCTGGACGACGACATTGGGCGTCTCGGCTCGGTCGTAGTTTCTGTCGAGACTGAAGAGGCGGTGAGAGATGACGCTCCATTGTGTGTGATTCTCTAGTGCTTCGACGCCAACGAGTTGTGGTTTGTAGAAGTTGTCGGGTGTGAAGCAGAGGCGGTCGGACGAAAGCTTCACAGAGCTGTCATTCGGAAGCAGCAAGTGAACCACGACGACAGACGTGCATGGCTGGCCCAGAGAAAGAGCGTAGACGGTGGGAGTCCCACCGAATGCCACGTGAAGGAATGCGGAGCTCACTATCAGCGCATCCGGTCGCTCCGCTGACGAGGAACTAGGCTGTTGCGTCGTCATTATCAGTTTGAGTGTGGTACACGAAGTTGAAGTTGGACCATTTAGCGCACACAAAGCGTACAAATTCATATGTGGTCCACATGTATATTTGACTTGGTGTTTGTATGTGACGATTCTGCGGGTGCAAGTGCTCGCAGTTCACAAAGCGCCAAGAGGTCCAGAAGCAGCAGCTACAGCCATGATGCACCGCAGTATGATGAGATCTGGAAGCGTCCTGACCAAGCGCGTGGCGCCGCACCCTTCGTCGGGTGTGCGGCACTTCCGCAAGAGTGCGTAACTAGAATTGTTCTCCGCTCTGGACCGCATCACTGCGACCTCAAGAGGGCGAACTAACAGGTCGTGATGTTCTCTTTATTGGTTTGTAGGCGCCCCCACCAAGTACACGGAGAACAAGGAGCTTACGGGTCTGGCGGGTATCGTGGAAGGTAAAACCATCGTCGTCTCTGTCTCCTGTCTACACTTGCTAACATTTGTGCAGCCGATAACCACAGGCTCTCGGTCAAGTTGCAGCACTTAACAAGCATGGGCCTCATGGGCGCGGTGCCGCTGGCCTTCGTGCTGAGTCCATCGCCGCTGGTGCTTCCTGTGGATCTGGCGCTTGGTGTGATCCTACCTGTGCACGCGCACATTGGCATGAACAACGTCATCTCGGACTATGTGCCTAAGAACGTGCGCACCCTTGCTCGTCTGGGCTGGCTCGGCGCCACTTCGCTCATGTTCCTGGGTCTGTTACGCGTCAACCTGGAGGGTCCGGGTATCACGGAGGTGGTCAAGACCGTCTGGCGGGAGTCGCCCAACAAGAAAATCGAGGCATAGATCGTCCGAACTTCTGCTTCTCATAGGAGGACAGGAGATGGCGACAAAGAGTAAATGTCGAATGGAAGCCGAGATGAAGGCACTGAGCAGAAGGCATTGTTAACTTGAATGGAGCACCAACTAAATACGAGCTAGATCGATGCAGCATTCCTTTAGCTCTAGCTCAACACCGTCTTCTGATTGGTCGGAGGTGGCATCAGCAGCGTCGCATGACCGTCGACGACGACGACGCCGTTGCTCACTTTCGTGCACACGGTCTCACACTCAACGAAGCGTTTGCGGACTTTCACCACACGGATGTGAGCCGTCACCTTCTCGTCCACCAGCAGCGGCGTCTTCCAGCGCAGATCCTGCTTGACGTACACGGCGCCCGGCACAGAGCGGCCGAAGATGGTGGCGAAGAGGCTAGCAGACAGTAGACCTTGCACCACAGGCTTGCTCTCAGCCGTGTGTTGCATTGCAAAGCCCGCGTCTACATGGAGTGGATTGTTATCGCCCGAGAGGCAAGCGAATGCACGTGTGTCTTCGATGGAGAAAGCGTGTGTCACCTGCGCCTCCACGCCTACAGTTGGAATCGCCCCTGCACGCAGCTACTGACAGTTTACTCGAAAGTGAGAGCCTATTCATACACTACAATAGCAGTAACTAGTGAAGCAGTACCTGTCCCTTTACAATAAAGCAGCCATCTGAGGATGAAGAGCTCGACGCCCTACAGCCTCCAACTACGCGCTTCCAACGCTGCATGCCCGTACTTAAGGGAGCGATGACTTTGTGTGGTTGCACATCAGCAAAGTCATGCGACGACTATCGACGTCTGCAGTACCAGGACGCTCCTCGCGTTTGTCGCTGCGGCATCTATTCCAGCAGCCGCCTATCGGTGAGTGTTGTCTAGTGTAGAATATTCTACAGTGCTGACGATTGATGTGGCTATGTCGCATCAGAGGAACTTCCGGAGCTCAGGAGCATCTTGGCCGTGCAAAACCTCGTGGCCAAAATTCCAGAGCAGCCCAAACCACGTCGCTTGGACGAGAATGACGCGTATCGTCAATGGATGGAGACGTACCGCAGCAGCAACTCGCTGGATGCCCAGTCGCTCCTGGACAAGAGCGCATATGACACGTTCGTGAAGGAGGCTAGTGTCTATCTGCACCAGGAGGAGGAAAATGCTTTTCAGGGCTCTGGTAAGATCGGACCAATGGACGACGAAGAGCTCAGCAGTCCCAAGGCACACGCGTTTGTGGAAGCAGTCAAGTTGAAGCTCTCAAGGCACATGTGCACGCAGGCTGCAGCTAGCTTTGAGCTCCTAGATAAGGACAAGGATGGTGAGAATGGGTTGTTGTGTGCTAGCTGTTGCTACATGTACCTCGTGTTAACGATACATTTTTGTTGTGTTGCAATGAACAGGGAAGGTTCAAATTGATGAGGTCGAGCAGTTGCTGCAAGTTGCAGCGAATGGCAACGGAATCGAGTGGCTGAAGAGTATGTTGTGCAGCAGTGGAGTGAATGCGTTGTCAAGCGAGACTAATTTATGTTTTGTACTGCTAGGCCAATTCCACTTGTACGATGCCGATGGTGATAATATTGTGAACGAGACCGAGTCGAAGCTCATTTTAGACTCCATAATCGCTACGCAGAAAGCGGTTATGGCGGAGGTTTTTGCCACTCATGTACGCGTCAATCACTAGGTTGCCTCCCTCATGTGTTCTATCGTCACTGACGACATTGCGTTCGCTGCCACCAGGTCGACAACTTGCCAAAGAAACACGAGAAACTCTTTACGAAGAGCTTGTCGGAGGAAGATTTCAAGTCAAAGATTCCGGAGAAGGTGCGCTGTGTTTTCCACTTCGCCAATAAACTGGACAAGGATCGCAAGACGTACGACTGGGAACTATTTGAAGACTCTCAGGTAGGTCTAATTGTTATGAAGACACGCGGTAGTAACCCTCATTTCGCTGTGTTTGCTCTTGTCAACAGAAAGCGGAGTTCCCCGAGATGCACAACCTGCTTGCTATCTACGCGAAGGGTTTCTATGACGAGAGGTGCGTTGGAGCTAGTATTGAGTTTGTATCCATTGCTCTAACTGGCTTCAGATTCTCTTTCTATGAGCGAAAACAGGAGAAACGAAGCACGCGGTACAGGGGTCTCATCCTTGCTACTGCCATTGGCCTAGGCGACTACATCACGGCTGTGATATAGAGACTACATTGTGGGTCAGGTCACCCAAACGCTCTTCCGACGTGAAAATTTCAATAAACGTCGTGGTGGCTTGTTAATTGCATCTTGTACATTTCATGGTTTGCGGTTCACACGATGTAACGGGTTAGGGTATCGCGTTTAGAAGTTGATATACACCATTTGCACATGCAAAGTTTCCCAAGCAACATGCAAAATGTGTTTTAACATGGGCGCAAAAAGGTCTTTTCCCAAGACTTGCAAAATCAGCTCTGATGTGACGGGGTCACACGAGCACCTTGCTTGAGGAAGCGTGCTATCAAGAGTATACAAACTCTAAGTGAACGGCAGTTCACTAGTCCCTGGTCTGGGGGGACTTAATAGCCAGTTTACCGTAGATTTAAGACTGATGTATTTACCTATAGTTAATTAGGTCCATTTGGCCTGTAATACAAACTACAAATTAACTATACTTTATCCTAATTATGCATATAAAAGGTAGGTTAATTACTATTGGTTGGCCCTCAGCCACCTAGACCCACGTGGCAGTAGTGTGGTCCACACCACTCACAGAAGTATATCTACCGACTTCCTCTGTTCATTACTGACGCCTGCTTATAACTGACATGCCCGCTAGCCCAATCAAATCACAGAATCGCATTCCTTTATTTATTACTGACAGCATTTTCGCTTTGCGTGCTTGCCATCAGAATTAAATTGGCGCCATGCCTCCCAAGCGTCAAGCATTCTCGGCAGGCGAGAAGCTGAAAATGCTATCTGCCTGGGTGGAATGTGGTGATATTAATGCTGTTATTGCCACATTCTTCCCAGGGCTGGAACGAGCTGAGCGTAAGCACAATCACTGCCGGCTATTCAAATGCTGGACTCGACGTGACCGAGGTCGATCTGGTCGCCAGTGAATTGGTGGACGAGCTGGCGCGCCTAAATCTTATTGACCGCTCTGTATGACAGGTAGATGACAATAGAGACTTTGAGAGTTGTGAGAACTGCGATAGTATTCTCAATGAAGCTTGAGCATTTACGTTGAGCAAACATTGCATTTGTTACGTCTTTTTTATACATTCTTTACAGATCAACATCGCTGTCAGCAATGAACAGAGGAAGTCGATACTTCTAAAGACGGTACCCTTTCTTAGGGTACCCCTTCATGTAACCCCGTTACATCCTCCCCCACTTAGGTTGGAAACACCCCCAACCAATGAGGAGCTAGGAAGAGAGCTCCGCTCTCTTTCCTGTCCTTGTCGATACCCATCGACGAACCACCGTTGTGGCTTTAAGGCTTTCATTCAGCCTTTTCGCGCGCTCAAGACACCCCGAGGTTTCCACGTCAACCTCCTTCAAGATGCCTAAGAAGGCAAGCACCCGCGGCGCTTCGGCGCCTTCCAAGTCTAAGACCGCGAGGTCGAAGACTTCTAAGGCCAAGTCGAAAGACAAGGCCGCTCCGCGCAAGGAAGTCCGCAAGGCGGCTTCCGAGTCAGCGACGCAGTCGCTCGCGCTCCCTGTCACCCGACGATAGGCCGAACCCTCGGTTCGCCTATCGGGACCACAGTCCTGGGTCAGAGTCCCCGGAGTTTAACATCCCTATGATCACGGGATCAGAGTCTGATGGGGACTCTCCTGGATCCACCAAGGATCCATCTTCTTCTCAGGATGCTCCTTCACAGGATGCTCCTGCACAGGACGCTCCTGCTGATGATACTGAATCATCTGAGGCAAAGGCAACTTCGACGAGCTCGCCTGCCAAGAACCTTACCTTAACCGAAGGTAAGGCTCGAGCCCAAGCTGCGAAAGCAGCTTCTCCAAAACGGGTTGATGAGGGTGCTGCTGCTGCTAAGAAACGCGCAGCCCCTGGCTCTCCTACATCAGAGCCTTCAATCGTTAAGGGATTCAAATCCCTGTTCGACTCCTCAGACGAAGAGGAAGAGGAGGGGGCTGTCTCCGAGCCCCAAGCGATCTCCAATGATCTCGATGAGCAGCAAGAGCGTTATCAAGCTGCTCAGCTGCAAGGCACTCCTGTGCCGGTGTATCCTCGCGGATATTATCCACCGGATGCGGGGTCTGAGTCTCCAATGTTCTTGGAGCACCTCAAGGCCCCTCGTGGTCTAAACCATGGGCGCACTTCGCGTGGCGCCTATGAGCGTGCCTTGGTTCAGGACGAACCGCTCTTTGTCAACGACATCGAGGCCGCTAGGTGTGTGCTGCTTGCACCACACCGAATTCCTCTTAAGGAATTTACGAGTCTCCGGAAGAAATCGGAAGACCGTGGTGGGCTCTTCCCAGTGTGGGGGTACCCTTGGGTACAGCCCGAGAACACCGCAACCCAGACCCAGGCAGAAGACCTGTTCTGGAGATGGGTTTCTCTCAAGAACTTCGCAGTTCAGGAGTTGAAAGAACTCCGGGAAGATCGCCTGCTGTCCTATGTCTTGAACCAGCGCGATCTTCGTATTGAGTTTGCCCACTTAATTGCTAAGCGGCAACTCCACTCCGTCATGGAGGGACTTAGACAGCAGTCTAAGTCCAGCGCTCAAGACGAGCGCGGGTACGGTTCCGTCAACCCAGGGACCGTACACCGTAAGGCGGCTAAGAAGCCGCGGACTACTTACGCCCGGCTGTTGATCCCAAATCTCAACAGCCTTCGGACAGTCAACCCGGAGCCGGTCTTCCGGCTCCCACGAGTTCTGTGACGAGGGGTAACCCCGCCACTTCACTAGCAGCTGGCGCTTCCCAGAGCGCCGCCGCTCCTGGACGACCCGCTCCACATGGTAGTGGAGCTCGCCGTTCCGATCAAGGAGGGCAGGAGGAGCTCTCGCACGCGTTTGAGTACGAGGCTCCTTCTCAGCCGTATCCTTCTGGACCCTCAACTTCGGGTCGGGACTCTGTGGGGTCCCTATTAAGCGACGAGGTCCGTCAGCTTCGAGATCGTGTTTACGCGATCGAGATAGCCCTTGGGCTTGGACCTGGTGGTCAGGCCGCCGCTCAGGCTGGCAAGCCGGGGACCCTTGAGGTCCTTCGTCAGGACTTGGACGCTCTTGGTCGTGAGACTCATGAGCTCCATGGGCGCGTTGACCGTCGAGCTCCGGCTGCTGCCTTGAAGGAGCTCCGTCAAGGCTTAGACGTTCTAAGCCATGAGGTGCATGGTCGGATGCCCTCTTATGAGCCGCAGGGGTACTCGTACCACTCGGCTTATGGGTATAGCTGTTACCCAAGCTCTTCCCATACGGTACCGTCATACCCTTCGTATGACTTGCGTGGGTACCAGCCTGCATTTCATTCACAGGCTTCGACACCGGCAGCTCCGGTTGTCCAGAGGACTCAGCCTCGTTTCGAGGAGGTGAGCTCTCACCTTGGTCTTCCTCCGTCCGAGAAGGAAGACCCAGCGGATCGTGATACCGCTTAAGACGCCCCACGTAGAACGTCGGGTGCGTCGCCATTGACTTTGGCAGGTCAATGGTATACGCCGCGCCATGTCTGGCCAGGACCGCAAAGGGTCCGATGAAGCGGTGCTTCAACTTGTTGCTCTCTACAGAGCTAACCACCTTTAGCGGTAGGTTCTTAGTGTCTAGTAGGACTAAGTCCCCTTTCCTAAACACATTTAAGTTTCCTCTTCCTTTTATATCTGAGTACTCCTTTTGTCTATCTTGGGCTAACGCCATTGTGTCTCTAACCCGGCTGATCAACGTCAGCCTGTGGTCGATAAACGGCGACAACTGTCTTTTTAAAGACTCGAGCTCTATTTCTGAGACCTGGGAGGAAAAGGCTTTCCGAGCCTCTCCCCCACTTACGATGGAGGCCACGGTGCCTCCCCGCAAGGTTAGCGGCACCTGGGGGTGTCGTAACCCATTCAAGTAGAACGGGGTAAACCCCGTTGATGCGTGTACCGCATTGTTGAGTGCAAAATCAACCATAGGCAGCTGGTCCGACCAGGACCGAGTTGCCTCAGCACAGATACTGCGAAGAGTTATATCTTCGAGCACGCGGTTGACGCGCTCCGTCTGACCATCCGTCTGCGGATGGTCCGCAGTTGACATCGTCAACTTAGTTCCCAACAATTGGAACAGGGTGTCCCAGAACGCACCCGCGAAACGCGGGTCTCTGTCCGAGACTATGGTCTCTGGTAGACCATGATAGCGAAATACGCTATCTAGGAACAGCTGTGCAGCTTGTTTCCCGGTGACCTTGTCACGTACCGGAGCAAGATGCACCATCTTGCTCAAACGGCAGACAAACACCAACATGCCGGTGTTGCCCTTGTCATCGGCCGGCAGGCCAAAGACGAAGTCGAGACTCATCGACTTCCAGCAATCCGCTGGTACTGGTAGGCTCTGCAGTGGAGCCGAGGCGTGGCCCGAAGGCTTCACCCTCTGACATGTTTCACATGTCTTGATATAGTGTGCCACCCACTTATACATGCGGGGCCACCAAAATGTCTGAGATACCATTTGGTAGGTCTTCTCCCGGCCAAGATGGCCACTTGTCGGCGCATCATGTGCCTCTAGAGGTATGTCATACTTCAGATCCTCGTCGTTTGGTACGACAACCCGAGGAGGATCTCTAGGGTCTACTCTGTAATGGAGTAACCCTTCGGCTAGCTCATAACGATGAAGCTGCGCCCGCTGTCGAGGCGAAAGCCTGTCGACTTTGGCGTCCTTGCCATCGGACAAGACTACACCAAAGGTGTGTAGTTCTCGTCCCCTTGATACGCCAAGCGTATCCGATCATATAGATCTGTCGTGACCCGACTGACATGAGCTAACTCATAGTCAGGTCGACGCGACAATGCATCGGCAAGCACGTTGAGCTTGCCCGGCTTGTATTCGACGCGGAAGTTGTATTCCGCGAAGAATGACAGCCACCTCGCCATCCGCTGCGACAGATGCGGCGAGTTGGTGGCAGTCCGCAAGGACGCGTGATCAGTATAGATCACAAAGGGCCTCGTGCCCAAGAGATGAACTCTAAACTTGACAAGAGCGTACTTCATTGCAAGTAGCTCCTTGTCATGAACGGGATAGTTCCGTTCGGCAGCCTTCAGCTGCCTGGACTGGAAGGAGATGACACGTTCGTGTCCCTCATCGTCCTTCTGCAACAGCGCACAGCCTATTGCATAGTCAGAAGCGTCACAGACGACGCTAAATGACTTGTTCTCGTCCGGCAAGGCCAGGACTGGCGCTTGCTGTAAGCTCGTCTTGATGCTGTCAAAAGCATCCTGGTGCTGTCGCTCCCAAACCCAGTCGGCATCCTTCTTTAAGAGATCCGACAAGGGTCGAGCTAGTTCAGCGTACCCTGCGCTGTACTTATGGAGATAATTGGCTAAGCCCAACCACTTCCGGAGGTCCTTCTGTGACCTCGGGATTGGCCAAGCCGCTATGGCCTTGACCTTCCCTGGATCGGCGCGTACGCCGACCCTGCTGACAAAGCAGCCAAGGACTTTTATCTCCTCAGCTGCAAAGACGCACTTGTCGATGTTAGCATAGAGCTTGTTAGCCCTCATGACCTCAAACACTCGACGGAGGTGCTTCAAATGCACCTCCATATCCGTCTGGCCACCTTCGGCACGGCTATGGACGAATATATCGTCAAAGTACGTCTGTGCGAACGTACGCAATGGTCTAAACAGTTGTGTGACCAAGCGATTGAACGTCGCAGGGGCATTCGATAGCCCCTGTGGCATCACTAGCCACTCCCAGAGCATCCCACTCGGGGTGCTCACTGCGGTGAGAGGAATATCACTCTCCCGCATCAGGATCTGGTAGTATCCGTCTACCAGATCCAGCGTACAGCCCGACATGTTGTTTAGCAACACATCCTTGCGAGGGATCGGCGTCTGTGCCGGTACCGTCGCATTGTTCAGCTTGTTGTAAGCGTGAACCAGACGCCACTTCTCGTTCGGTTTCCGAACGCAGAAGGTCGGCGTCGAGTGCGGGGACTTCGACTCCCGCACCATGCCCGACTTCGCCTTTCGGCGAAGAAGGCATCTATGACCTCGCACTGCTCGCGACGTAGAGGCCACTGCCTCGTGACACAATACTTTGTGCCTGGCACGAGGTCAATCTCGTGCCGTACTCCCCGATCCGGCGGGAGTTGGGATGGTGGGTGTTTCGACACCACATCCGAGTATTCTTTCACAAGAGGATACACCGGATCCTCCGGGTTCTTGAGGATCTCAGAACCCAAGCGCGTTGCGCGCTGCTTCGTGAACCCCTCCAGGACATCCTCGTCCATTACGGAGGAAGAGTTCAAATCTTCAGGAGAGGTCTCCGGCTTCAGGAGCACCATCTCCGCAATCTCTCCGGCCTTCAACTCGGCCAGGAAGTCCTTCATGGACAATTCCTCGAGGTTCAGCAGTGCTGACACCTCTGGCAGTGCCTCCAGATGGACGGCACCTGCCCTAACATGACGACCGGACACGCCGTCGAAGACATGGCATTGCTCTTCGACCGGCCGTGCCGGTGGAGTCTCAGACTCCGACTGTGGTACTTGGTTATCCACACGGGAGGTGCTCAACGGCACCTCCGCACTCGTACTGGTCTTCTTGACCCCGCGTGGAACTCGGTTACCCACGCTAGAGACGCACGCTGCGCTCTCGATCTTCTTATCGGTCTCTTCGACCTTGTGTGGAACTATGTTACCCACACCGGAGGCGCTCTCAGCGGCCTCCCCAGCAGCCTCAGCTGCTTGCGGACCTATGTTACCCGCTTGCGGAACTACGTTACCCGCCTGTGGACCTATGTTACCCACTTGTGGACCTATGTTACCCACACAGGAGACGCCTTTAGCGCTCTCCTCAGCAGCCTCTGCTGCTTGCGGACCTATGTTACCCGCCTGGTCAGTGCCGTCCGGCACTGCCACAGTCGAAGCCCATACGGCGCGACGACTCTCAGCGTTGGGACTTGCTGTCGTGGCAATCACACACGCTTGGCAATGAGCCTTGGTCTCACGACCGGTTGCGAGGCTCATCGCAACATCTTCGTTGAAGTCTGTGACTCCCAGTACTTCTTCGGGCGCATAAGCGCCTTGGCGACCATCTCTGGCGCCCCAGTCCCGGACAGAGGCGGGAACATTACTCGCCAAAGCTCTGTCGGAGACTGCGGGCCGGCTAGCCCCAATGGCTTTGCCGCGCCAATCGATCCAGGGCTCGTGCTTTTCGAGCCACGGCATGCCCAGGATCAAGTCGTACTTGTCCATGTCTAGGACAAGGAACGACTCCGTGCTGTCAAAGTCCTCAAACTTTACAACCAGGTCCATACGGACCCCAGGTACGTTAACCACCGTACCATCGGCCAGTCTCACCGAGACATCGAGGCCGCTAGGTGTGTGCTGCTTGCACCACACCGAATTCCTCTTAAGGAATTTACGAGTCTCCGGAAGAAATCGGAAGACCGTGGTGGGCTCTTCCCAGTGTGGGGGTACCCTTGGGTACAGCCCGAGAACACCGCAACCCAGACCCAGGCAGAAGACCTGTTCTGGAGATGGGTTTCTCTCAAGAACTTCGCAGTTCAGGAGTTGAAAGAACTCCGGGAAGATCGCCTGCTGTCCTATGTCTTGAACCAGCGCGATCTTCGTATTGAGTTTGCCCACTTAATTGCTAAGCGGCAACTCCACTCCGTCATGGAGGGACTTAGACAGCAGTCTAAGTCCAGCGCTCAAGACGAGCGCGGGTACGGTTCCGTCAACCCAGGGACCGTACACCGTAAGGCGGCTAAGAAGCCGCGGACTACTTACGCCCGGCTGTTGATCCCAAATCTCAACAGCCTTCGGACAGTCAACCCGGAGCCGGTCTTCCGGCTCCCACGAGTTCTGTGACGAGGGGTAACCCCGCCACTTCACTAGCAGCTGGCGCTTCCCAGAGCGCCGCCGCTCCTGGACGACCCGCTCCACATGGTAGTGGAGCTCGCCGTTCCGATCAAGGAGGGCAGGAGGAGCTCTCGCACGCGTTTGAGTACGAGGCTCCTTCTCAGCCGTATCCTTCTGGACCCTCAACTTCGGGTCGGGACTCTGTGGGGTCCCTATTAAGCGACGAGGTCCGTCAGCTTCGAGATCGTGTTTACGCGATCGAGATAGCCCTTGGGCTTGGACCTGGTGGTCAGGCCGCCGCTCAGGCTGGCAAGCCGGGGACCCTTGAGGTCCTTCGTCAGGACTTGGACGCTCTTGGTCGTGAGACTCATGAGCTCCATGGGCGCGTTGACCGTCGAGCTCCGGCTGCTGCCTTGAAGGAGCTCCGTCAAGGCTTAGACGTTCTAAGCCATGAGGTGCATGGTCGGATGCCCTCTTATGAGCCGCAGGGGTACTCGTACCACTCGGCTTATGGGTATAGCTGTTACCCAAGCTCTTCCCATACGGTACCGTCATACCCTTCGTATGACTTGCGTGGGTACCAGCCTGCATTTCATTCACAGGCTTCGACACCGGCAGCTCCGGTTGTCCAGAGGACTCAGCCTCGTTTCGAGGAGGTGAGCTCTCACCTTGGTCTTCCTCCGTCCGAGAAGGAAGACCCAGCGGATCGTGATACCGCTTAAGACGCCCCACGTAGAACGTCGGGTGCGTCGCCATTGACTTTGGCAGGTCAATGGTATACGCCGCGCCATGTCTGGCCAGGACCGCAAAGGGTCCGATGAAGCGGTGCTTCAACTTGTTGCTCTCTACAGAGCTAACCACCTTTAGCGGTAGGTTCTTAGTGTCTAGTAGGACTAAGTCCCCTTTCCTAAACACATTTAAGTTTCCTCTTCCTTTTATATCTGAGTACTCCTTTTGTCTATCTTGGGCTAACGCCATTGTGTCTCTAACCCGGCTGATCAACGTCAGCCTGTGGTCGATAAACGGCGACAACTGTCTTTTTAAAGACTCGAGCTCTATTTCTGAGACCTGGGAGGAAAAGGCTTTCCGAGCCTCTCCCCCACTTACGATGGAGGCCACGGTGCCTCCCCGCAAGGTTAGCGACAGTTGGGTGTGTGGTAACCCATTCAAGTAGAACGGGGTAAACCCCGTTGATGCGTGTACCGCATTGTTGAGTGCAAAATCAACCATAGGCAGCTGGTCCGACCAGGACCGAGTTGCCTCAGCACAGATACTGCGAAGAGTTATATCTTCGAGCACGCGGTTGACGCGCTCCGTCTGACCATCCGTCTGCGGATGGTCCGCAGTTGACATCGTCAACTTAGTTCCCAACAATTGGAACAGGGTGTCCCAGAACGCACCCGCGAAACGCGGGTCTCTGTCCGAGACTATGGTCTCTGGTAGACCATGATAGCGAAATACGCTATCTAGGAACAGCTGTGCAGCTTGTTTCCCGGTGACCTTGTCACGTACCGGAGCAAGATGCACCATCTTGCTCAAACGGCAGACAAACACCAACATGCCGGTGTTGCCCTTGTCATCGGCCGGCAGGCCAAAGACGAAGTCGAGACTCATCGACTTCCAGCAATCCGCTGGTACTGGTAGGCTCTGCAGTGGAGCCGAGGCGTGGCCCGAAGGCTTCACCCTCTGACATGTTTCACATGTCTTGATATAGTGTGCCACCCACTTATACATGCGGGGCCACCAAAATGTCTGAGAGACCATTTGGTAGGTCTTCTCCCGGCCAAGATGGCCACTTGTCGGCGCATCATGTGCCTCTAGAGGTATGTCATACTTCAGATCCTCGTCGTTTGGTACGACAACCCGAGGAGGATCTCTAGGGTCTACTCTGTAATGGAGTAACCCTTCGGCTAGCTCATAACGATGAAGCTGCGCCCGCTGTCGAGGCGAAAGCCTGTCGACTTTGGCGTCCTTGCCATCGGACAAGACTACACCAAAGGTGTGTAGTTCTCGTCCCCTTGATACGCCAAGCGTATCCGATCATATAGATCTGTCGTGACCCGACTGGCATGAGCTAACTCATAGTCAGGTCGACGCGACAATGCATCGGCAAGCACGTTGAGCTTGCCCGGCTTGTATTCGACGCGGAAGTTGTATTCCGCGAAGAATGACAGCCACCTCGCCATCCGCTGCGACAGATGCGGCGAGTTGGTGGCAGTCCGCAAGGACGCGTGATCAGTATAGATCACAAAGGGCCTCGTGCCCAAGAGATGAACTCTAAACTTGACAAGAGCGTACTTCATTGCAAGTAGCTCCTTGTCATGAACGGGATAGTTCCGTTCGGCAGCCTTCAGCTGCCTGGACTGGAAGGAGATGACACGTTCGTGTCCCTCATCGTCCTTCTGCAACAGCGCACAGCCTATTGCATAGTCAGAAGCGTCACAGACGACGCTAAATGACTTGTTCTCGTCCGGCAAGGCCAGGACTGGCGCTTGCTGTAAGCTCGCCTTGATGCTATCAAAAGCATCTTGGTGCTGTCGCTCCCAGACCCAGTCGGCATCTTTCTTTAAGAGATCCGACAAGGGTCGAGCTAGTTCAGCGTACCCTGCGCTGTACTTATGAAGATAGTTGGCTAAGCCCAACCACTTCCGGAGGTCCTTCTGTGACCTCGGGATTGGCCAAGCCGCTATGGCCTTGACCTTCCCTGGATCGGCGCGTACGCCGACCCTGCTGACAAAGCAGCCAAGGACTTTTATCTCCTCAGCTGCAAAGACGCACTTGTCGATGTTAGCATAGAGCTTGTTAGCCCTCATGACCTCAAACACTCGACGGAGGTGCTTCAAATGCACCTCCATATCCGTCTGGCCACCTTCGGCACGGCTATGGACGAATATATCGTCAAAGTACGTCTGTGCGAACGTACGCAATGGTCTAAACAGTTGTGTGACCAAGCGATTGAACGTCGCAGGGGCATTCGATAGCCCTTGTGGCATCACTAGCCACTCCCAGAGCATCCCGCTCGGGGTGCTCACTGCGGTGAGAGGAATATCACTCTCCCGCATCAGGATCTGGTAGTATCCGTCTACCAGATCCAGCGTACAGCCCGACATGTTGTTCAACAACACATCCTTGCGAGGGATCGGCGTCTGTGCCGGTACCGTCGCATTGTTCTGTTTATTGTAAGCGTGAACCAGACGCCACTGCCCGTTCGGTTTACGAACGCAGAAGGTCGGCGTCGAGTGCGGGGATTTCGACACCCGCACCATGCCCGACTTCGCCTTTTCGGCGAAGAAGGCATCTATGACCTCGCACTGCTCGCGACGTAGAGGCCACTGCCTCGTGACACAGTATTTTGTGCGAGGCACGAGGTCAATCTCGTGCCGTACTCCCCGATCCGGCGGGAGTTGGGATGGTGGGTGTTTCGACACCACATCCGAGTATTCTTTCACAAGAGGATACACCGGATCCTCCGGGTTCTTGAGGATCTCAGAACCCAAGCGCGTTGCGCGCTGCTTCGTGAACCCCTCCAGGACATCCTCGTCCATTACGGAGGAAGAGTTCAAATCTTCAGGAGAGGTCTCCGGCTTCAGGAGCACCATCTCCGCAATCTCTCCGGCCTTCAACTCGGCCAGGAAGTCCTTCATGGACAATTCCTCGAGGTTCAGCAGTGCTGACACCTCTGGCAGTGCCTCCAGATGGACGGCACCTGCCCTAACATGACGACCGGACACGCCGTCGAAGACATGGCATTGCTCTTCGACCGGCCGTGCCGGTGGAGTCTCAGACTCCGACTGTGGTACTTGGTTATCCACACGGGAGGTGCTCAACGGCACCTCCGCACTCGTACTGGTCTTCTTGACCCCGCGTGGAACTCGGTTACCCACGCTAGAGACGCACGCTGCGCTCTCGATCTTCTTATCGGTCTCTTCGACCTTGTGTGGAACTATGTTACCCACACCGGAGGCGCTCTCAGCGGCCTCCCCAGCAGCCTCAGCTGCTTGCGGACCTATGTTACCCGCTTGCGGAACTACGTTACCCGCCTGTGGACCTATGTTACCCACTTGTGGACCTATGTTACCCACACAGGAGACGCCTTTAGCGCTCTCCTCAGCAGCCTCTGCTGCTTGCGGACCTATGTTACCCGCCTGGTCAGTGCCGTCCGGCACTGCCACAGTCAAAGCCCATACGGCGCGACGACTCTCAGCGTTGGGACTTGCTGTCGTGGCAATCACACACGCTTGGCAATGAGCCTTGGTCTCACGACCGGTTGCGAGGCTCATCGCAACATCTTCGTTGAAGTCTGTGACTCCCAGTACTTCTTCGGGCGCATAAGCGCCTTGGCGACCATCTCTGGCGCCCCAGTCCCGGACAGAGGCGGGAACATTACTCGCCAAAGCTCTGTCGGAGACTGCGGGCCGGCTAGCCCCAATGGCTTTGCCGCGCCAATCGATCCAGGGCTCGTGCTTTTCGAGCCACGGCATGCCCAGGATCAAGTCGTACTTGTCCATGTCTAGGACAAGGAACGACTCCGTGCTGTCAAAGTCCTCAAACTTTACAACCAGGTCCATACGGACCCCAGGTACGTTAACCACCGTACCATCGGCCAGTCTCACCGAGACCTGGCCCCTGCCTTCGCTTTCACGCAAAGCGTCGGCATACTTGTCGCCATTCCGCGCGACCGTCTGGCGTCGAGCAAAGTTCGTCGACGCCCCAGAGTCAATCAGGACTCTAAAGGGATCTCCATATCCCCGTACACTCGCGTGTACCACGAGCAGTCCGCCGCTGCTCTTTCTCGTCTCGAGAGCACCCAGGCTCTCAGGGGCTAAGCTTCCATGGCGTGCGCCGTCCGCACTCCTACCATGGGGACTTAGATCTTCCCCAGTAGGGCGCCCCGCCCCTACTGGTGACCCCAGTTCCCCTGGCTCTTGGGTCGCGGCTTCTGCCACGGGCCCCTCGAGCCCCTAGGTTTAGAAGGGAACTTCCTTTGCCCTCCCGCAGGGCAGGCACGTTGCATGTGCCCGAGCTTCCCACATCCGTAGCAACGGATGGAGCTCTGTACGGCCGTACCCAGTTCCATGGGTACCGGCCCGGTGCTAGCTCCAGCTGCTGGAGCTCCTTGCACTGCGCCTGACGACGCATTGTGGCCTTGCCACACCGACGTAGGAGTACGAGCCTGTCGATGGCTGTACTCCTCTTGGAGGGCGATCTGTATCGCCTCCTCCATAGTGTTCGCATGCACGCGGAACAACTGTGTGCGGGATGGGCCCACCTTCAGGCCATCCATGAACACTGTCACCTTGATGTGTTCAGGTAGGGGGTTCCCTACCAGAGATGCAGCGAGTACTCGCATCTCCTGGTTGTACTCATGCAGCTCACGCTTCCCTTGTTTACAGGCAAGGAAGCGCGAGCGCTGGCGATGCTCATAGTTCGCCGGAAGGAAGGCGGCTCTAAGCTGTTGACACAGCTGAGCCCAGGTTGTGAAACAACCCGGCGTTGTCGCTTCGCGTGTACGCCCAGGTCTTCGCTCGACCTCCCAGGTTGGACAGGGCAAAAGCGACCCGAAGTCGCTCGATCGAGATCAGAGCCGCATCCATGGCAAGCTCTACCTCTCTGATCCAGAAGTGGAGGTTCTCTCCCTCCTTTCCCTCATAAGGGTTAACCTTAAGCCTCAACGGCTTAGGTTGGGCTGGCTTCATCTCAGCCACGGGGGTCTGCAGCCCCTGTACGTGGGCGATAAGCCCTCTCTCGTACGTGTCGAACGCCTCAATGCGTTCGACCTGCTCGGCCGGCGTAGCAGCCGCCAAGCTTCGGAGGGCATCTCCTCCAAAGATGCCCACCATCTTCCGGACCGACTCAAACTGAGAGTCGGTCAAATGAGGGAACTCCCCTCTATCCATCCTGGCTTACCTTGTAGGAGCCACAGAGGATTCAGGTAGCCAATCTACCCGCGTAGGCGTGGATTGACTACAAGTGCTACCAAGTGTGACGGGGTCACACGAGCACCTTGCTTGAGGAAGCGTGCTATTAAGAGTATACAAACTCTAAGTGAACGGCAGTTCACTAGTCCCTGGTCTTAGGGGACTTAATAGCCAGTTTAGCGGAAGTTCTAGACTGATTTATTTATAGTTAATTAGGTTCATTTGGCCTGTAATACAAACTCCTAATTAACTATACTTTATCCTAATTATGCATATAAAAGGTAGGTCAAATACGATTGGTTGGCCCTCAGCCACCTAGACCTACGTGGCAGTAGTGTGGTCCACACCACTCACAACAGAGTATTAAAACAAATACCCACAGAAGTATATCTACTTCTAAAGGCGGTACCCTTTCTAGGGTACCCCTTCATGTAACCCCGTTACACTGCGAATAGTCATCACCATCAAGGTCTTTAATGTCGCACTTAGTCCGAGCTTAATCTTTGCTCAGACTAATGTGAGTTGGTAGCACTTAGTATGAGAGGAAGCACAGGTGTTGGTTAACTTTATTCTTGGGTAGTTGGTCTTTCGTCTTGTTGTAATGAAAAGAACCACAGTAAACTACTTGGCCAAAGCAGTCACCAAGGCTCGACTTGAGCTCTTGGCTGTCGATTCCGGAATGAACGGAATTGACTCGTCGCCTCTGCCGGCTTCAACGGCATTCTTTTGTGTTGGCCGTTCGCTATTGGTCAGTCATCGTTCTTGCCGTTCACGGGCTCTGTGCTATGCGTCCTTAATCTCTTTCCTTTTTATTGATGGGTCTTGAGCCCGTGACAGACGGATATATCCTCGTCGCACACTCCCAGGGCGGGGCTATTTCACGAGCAGTGATCGAGGACACGGATGATCACCAGGTACGCCGCTACATCAGTATGGCTGGCATCCAGAACGGCATTTTCACCGGTGCTTACGAGGCGGACGCGTCCGCTGCTGCTGGTTACGGGTTTTGACAACGCTAGTTCCCGAGGAGATCTTCAACTACACCGCGTACCCACCTGAGGCTTTTTACGGCAAACTCCAGCACGACTTCGCAGTGTTCAACCTTGAAAATCCTAGTACGCAATACGAACGTTCACAATTCAACTTGGCCCGTTCGCCACAGTTCGGTAGTTGGTGTCAGCTTTCTGCTGACAGATCCCGAACAACCCACGCATCCCATGTTGGGAAAACTACTAACCCACGACCATGGACCCACGAAGCTTCACTGGGTTCCATGATGAGTAACTACCAACAGCAAGATGCTGTCAACAAAAGCACAGTCAGCGACCAAGTCCACCAGATCTCCACAAGGACAACCAAGCCAGCAGATCGAAGTAGCTCAACACAACCCAAGTTGGCGGCACGAGTCACACGGAGCGCCACCCGAGAACATGCCCAAGTTCAAACATAGCCGTAATCAAGAAATAGGAGAAACATTGTATAAAGGTGAAGTTACCTAGAGCTGAGCGCTAGGGACAAGAGAAACAGAGGGTGCTAACCAAAACAAACAAACAAAAATAAAATCAGTCTGCATTTTGCCCTCACCAAGACAAGTCCAAAACCAACAACAAGTAACACTCCATCGCCTTCAAAGTAACAAGACCACTTCCTTCGCTTCCTCACTCTCTCGACATCGTCGATCTTGCAGAAGTCGACAGTTGGGCGACGTCTAACATATTCTTTCCGGTGTTGAACAACGTGAAACCGTGCTTACCGAGCGATGATCAGTGCGTCTATTACCAGCACCGTCGCAAAGCCAACTTCCTGAAACTCGAACAAGCTCACTTCTTCGCCTCGCCCGAAGACGGAGTAATTCTGCCGTGGCAGAGCTCTCTGTTTGGTCGCTACTCAGAGGTCGGCAAGCTCGCCGAGATCGAGACTAGTTTCCAGAACTTGACAATTGTCAACATGACGGAGACATTGGAATACACGTCGGATTCGTTTGGTCTTCGTACGCTAGAAACTCGCGGAGGGCTCCACCTGCACGAAATTAGTGGCATCCCGCACGGTTGCTGGATTGAAGATGTCGGAGACTGCTCTTGGGAAGTACTCTACGACCAGTATATCTATCCGACCCTGCAGTAGATCTCGATTTACAACCAAGGTAGTATTCCTAGTAATACTACCTTGGTTGTAAATCGAGATCTACTGCAGGGTCGGATAGATATACTGGAATGAGAAACCCATTTTTCCTTCCTTGAACTCACTGATACTTTCCAGACGTGAGGAACGCTCACGGATTCTTAATGATTTGATCGTGTGCGCAACAACATTTCATTGCGATTCCGTTTTCTCTAGTAGCTCTCTGCTATTTCAAGGCAATCTTATGCATCACGCCTCCCACATGTTCGAGTACCTTACGGATAGTCTGATTTCACATGGCTTTCAACGCGCATAGAAAAGTAAAACAATATGCTTGTCAGTCGACCAGAAGAGCAGGACCAGGTGTAACGGGGTTACATGAAGGGGTACCCTAGAAAGGGTACCGCCTTTAGAAGTAGATATACTTCTGTGGGTATTTGTTTTAATACTCTGTTGTGAGTGGTGTGGACCACACTACTGCCACGTAGGTCTAGGTGGCTGAGGGCCAACCAATCGTATTTGACCTACCTTTTATATGCATAATTAGGATAAAGTATAGTTAATTAGGAGTTTGTATTACAGGCCAAATGAACCTAATTAACTATAAATAAATCAGTCTAGAACTTCCGCTAAACTGGCTATTAAGTCCCCTAAGACCAGGGACTAGTGAACTGCCGTTCACTTAGAGTTTGTATACTCTTAATAGCACGCTTCCTCAAGCAAGGTGCTCGTGTGACCCCGTCACACTTGGTAGCACTTGTAGTCAATCCACGCCTACGCGGGTAGATTGGCTACCTGAATCCTCTGTGGCTCCTACAAGGTAAGCCAGGATGGATAGAGGGGAGTTCCCTCATTTGACCGACTCTCAGTTTGAGTCGGTCCGGAAGATGGTGGGCATCTTTGGAGGAGATGCCCTCCGAAGCTTGGCGGCTGCTACGCCGGCCGAGCAGGTCGAACGCATTGAGGCGTTCGACACGTACGAGAGAGGGCTTATCGCCCACGTACAGGGGCTGCAGACCCCCGTGGCTGAGATGAAGCCAGCCCAACCTAAGCCGTTGAGGCTTAAGGTTAACCCTTATGAGGGAAAGGAGGGAGAGAACCTCCACTTCTGGATCAGAGAGGTAGAGCTTGCCATGGATGCGGCTCTGATCTCGATCGAGCGACTTCGGGTCGCTTTTGCCCTGTCCAACCTGGGAGGTCGAGCGAAGACCTGGGCGTACACGCGAAGCGACAACGCCGGGTTGTTTCACAACCTGGGCTCAGCTGTGTCAACAGCTTAGAGCCGCCTTCCTTCCGGCGAACTATGAGCATCGCCAGCGCTCGCGCTTCCTTGCCTGTAAACAAGGGAAGCGTGAGCTGCATGAGTACAACCAGGAGATGCGAGTACTCGCTGCATCTCTGGTAGGGAACCCCCTACCTGAACACATCAAGGTGACAGTGTTCATGGATGGCCTGAAGGTGGGCCCATCCCGCACACAGTTGTTCCGCGTGCATGCGAACACTATGGAGGAGGCGATACAGATCGCCCTCCAAGAGGAGTACAGCCATCGACAGGCTCGTACTCCTACGTCGGTGTGGCAAGGCCACAATGCGTCGTCAGGCGCAGTGCAAGGAGCTCCAGCAGCTGGAGCTAGCACCGGGCCGGTACCCATGGAACTGGGTACGGCCGTACAGAGCTCCATCCGTTGCTACGGATGTGGGAAGCTCGGGCACATGCAACGTGCCTGCCCTGCGGGAGGGCAAAGGAAGTTCCCTTCTAAACCTAGGGGCTCGAGGGGCCCGTGGCAGAAGCCGCGACCCAAGAGCCAGGGGAACTGGGGTCACCAGTAGGGGCGGGGCGCCCTACTGGGGAAGATCTAAGTCCCCATGGTAGGAGTGCGGACGGCGCACGCCATGGAAGCTTAGCCCCTGAGAGCCTGGGTGCTCTCGAGACGAGAAAGAGCAGCGGCGGACTGCTCGTGGTACACGCGAGTGTACGGGGATATGGAGATCCCTTTAGAGTCCTGATTGACTCTGGGGCGTCGACGAACTTTGCTCGACGCCAGACGGTCGCGCGGAATGGCGACAAGTATGCCGACGCTTTGCGTGAAAGCGAAGACAGGGGCCAGGTCTCGGTGAGACTGGCCGATGGTACGGTGGTTAACGTACCTGGGGTCCGTATGGACCTGGTTGTAAAGTTTGAGGACTTTGACAGCACGGAGTCGTTCCTTGTCCTAGACATGGACAAGTACGACTTGATCCTGGGCATGCCGTGGCTCGAAAAGCACGAGCCCTGGATCGATTGGCGCGGCAAAGCCATTGGGGCTAGCCGGCCCGCAGTCTCCGACAGAGCTTTGGCGAGTAATGTTCCCGCCTCTGTCCGGGACCGGGGCGCCAGAGATGGTCGCCAAGGCGCTTATGCGCCCGAAGAAGTACTGGGAGTCACAGACTTCAACGAAGATGTTGCGATGAGCCTCGCAACCGGTCGTGAGACCAAGGCTCATTGCCAAGCGTGTGTGATTGCCACGACAGCAAGTCCCAACGCTGAGAGTCGTCGCGCCGTATGGGCTTTGACTGTGGCAGTGCCGGACGGCACTGACCAGGCGGGTAACATAGGTCCGCAAGCAGCAGAGGCTGCTGAGGAGAGCGCTAAAGGCGTCTCCTGTGTGGGTAACATAGGTCCACAAGTGGGTAACATAGGTCCACAGGCGGGTAACGTAGTTCCGCAAGCGGGTAACATAGGTCCGCAAGCAGCTGAGGCTGCTGGGGAGGCCGCTGAGAGCGCCTCCGGTGTGGGTAACATAGTTCCACACAAGGTCGAAGAGACCGATAAGAAGATCGAGAGCGCAGCGTGCGTCTCTAGCGTGGGTAACCGAGTTCCACGCGGGGTCAAGAAGACCAGTACGAGTGCGGAGGTGCCGTTGAGCACCTCCCGTGTGGATAACCAAGTACCACAGTCGGAGTCTGAGACTCCACCGGCACGGCCGGTCGAAGAGCAATGCCATGTCTTCGACGGCGTGTCCGGTCGTCATGTTAGGGCAGGTGCCGTCCATCTGGAGGCACTGCCAGAGGTGTCAGCACTGCTGAACCTCGAGGAATTGTCCATGAAGGACTTCCTGGCCGAGTTGAAGGCCGGAGAGATTGCGGAGATGGTGCTCCTGAAGCCGGAGACCTCTCCTGAAGATTTGAACTCTTCCTCCGTAATGGACGAGGATGTCCTGGAGGGGTTCACGAAGCAGCGCGCAACGCGCTTGGGTTCTGAGATCCTCAAGAACCCGGAGGATCCGGTGTATCCTCTTGTGAAAGAATACTCGGATGTGGTGTCGAAACACCCACCATCCCAACTCCCGCCGGATCGGGGAGTACGGCACGAGATTGACCTCGTGCCTCGCACAAAATACTGTGTCACGAGGCAGTGGCCTCTACGTCGCGAGCAGTGCGAGGTCATAGATGCCTTCTTCGCCGAAAAGGCGAAGTCGGGCATGGTGCGGGAGTCGAAGTCCCCGCACTCGACGCCGACCTTCTGCGTTCGGAAACCGAACGAGAAGTGGCGTCTGGTTCACGCTTACAACAAGCTGAACAATGCGACGGTACCGGCACAGACGCCGATCCCTCGCAAGGATGTGTTGCTAAACAACATGTCGGGCTGTACGCTGGATCTGGTAGACGGATACTACCAGATCCTGATGCGGGAGAGTGATATTCCTCTCACCGCAGTGAGCACCCCGAGTGGGATGCTCTGGGAGTGGCTAGTGATGCCACAGGGGCTATCGAATGCCCCTGCGACGTTCAATCGCTTGGTCACACAACTGTTTAGACCATTGCGTACGTTCGCACAGACGTACTTTGACGATATATTCGTCCATAGCCGTGCCGAAGGTGGCCAGACGGATATGGAGGTGCATTTGAAGCACCTCCGTCGAGTGTTTGAGGTCATGAGGGCTAACAAGCTCTATGCTAACATCGACAAGTGCGTCTTTGCAGCTGAGGAGATAAAAGTCCTTGGCTGCTTTGTCAGCAGGGTCGGCGTACGCGCCGATCCAGGGAAGGTCAAGGCCATAGCGGCTTGGCCAATCCCGAGGTCACAGAAGGACCTCCGGAAGTGGTTGGGCTTAGCCAACTATCTTCATAAGTACAGCGCAGGGTACGCTGAACTAGCTCGACCCTTGTCGGATCTCTTAAAGAAAGATGCCGACTGGGTCTGGGAGCGACAGCACCAAGATGCTTTTGATAGCATCAAGGCGAGCTTACAGCAAGCGCCAGTCCTGGCCTTGCCGGACGAGAACAAGTCATTTAGCGTCGTCTGTGACGCTTCTGACTATGCAATAGGCTGTGCGCTGTTGCAGAAGGACGATGAGGGACACGAACGTGTCATCTCCTTCCAGTCCAGGCAGCTGAAGGCTGCCGAACGGAACTATCCCGTTCATGACAAGGAGCTACTTGCAATGAAGTACGCTCTTGTCAAGTTTAGAGTTCATCTCTTGGGCACGAGGCCCTTTGTGATCTATACTGATCACGCGTCCTTGCGGACTGCCACCAACTCGCCGCATCTGTCGCAGCGGATGGCGAGGTGGCTGTCATTCTTCGCGGAATACAACTTCCGCGTCGAATACAAGCCGGGCAAGCTCAACGTGCTTGCCGATGCATTGTCGCGTCGACCTGACTATGAGTTAGCTCATGTCAGTCGGGTCACGACAGATCTATATGATCGGATACGCTTGGCGTATCAAGGGGACGAGAACTACACACCTTTGGTGTAGTCTTGTCCGATGGCAAGGACGCCAAAGTTGACAGGCTTTCGCCTCGACAGCGGGCGCAGCTTCATCGTTATGAGCTAGCCGAAGGGTTACTCCATTACAGAGTAGACCCTAGAGATCCTCCTCGGGTTGTCGTACCAAACGACGAGGATCTGAAGTATGACATACCTCTAGAGGCACATGATGCGCCGACAAGTGGCCATCTTGGCCGGGAGAAGACCTACCAAATGGTCTCTCAGACATTTTGGTGGCCCCGCATGTATAAGTGGGTGGCACACTATGTCAAGACATGTGAAACATGTCAGAGGGTGAAGCCTTCGGGCCACGCCTCGGCTCCACTGCAGAGCCTACCAGTACCAGCGGATTGCTGGAAGTCGATGAGTCTCGACTTCGTCTTTGGCCTGCCGGCCGATGACAAGGGCAACACCGGCATGTTGGTGTTTGTCTGCCGTTTGAGCAAGATGGTGCATCTTGCTCCGGTACGTGACAAGGTCACCGGGAAACAAGCTGCACAGCTGTTCCTAGATAGCGTATTTCGCTATCATGGTCTACCAGAGACCATAGTCTCGGACAGAGACCCGCGTTTCGCGGGTGCGTTCTGGGACACCCTGTTCCAATTGTTGGGAACTAAGTTGACGATGTCAACTGCGGACCATCCGCAGACGGATGGTCAGACGGAGCGCGTCAACCGCGTGCTCGAAGATATAACTCTTCGCAGTATCTGTGCTGAGGCAACTCGGTCCTGGTCGGACCAGCTGCCTATGGTTGATTTTGCACTCAACAATGCGGTACACGCATCAACGGGGTTTACCCCGTTCTACTTGAATGGGTTACCACACACCCAACTGTCGCTAACCTTGCGGGGAGGCACCGTGGCCTCCATCGTAAGTGGGGGAGAGGCTCGGAAAGCCTTTTCCTCCCAGGTCTCAGAAATAGAGCTCGAGTCTTTAAAAAGACAGTTGTCGCCGTTTATCGACCACAGGCTGACGTTGATCAGCCGGGTTAGAGACACAATGGCGTTAGCCCAAGATAGACAAAAGGAGTACTCAGATATAAAAGGAAGAGGAAACTTAAATGTGTTTAGGAAAGGGGACTTAGTCCTACTAGACACTAAGAACCTACCGCTAAAGGTGGTTAGCTCTGTAGAGAGCAACAAGTTGAAGCACCGCTTCATCGGACCCTTTGCGGTCCTGGCCAGACATGGCGCGGCGTATACCATTGACCTGCCAAAGTCAATGGCGACGCACCCGACGTTCTACGTGGGGCGTCTTAAGCGGTATCACGATCCGCTGGGTCTTCCTTCTCGGACGGAGGAAGACCAAGGTGAGAGCTCACCTCCTCGAAACGAGGCTGAGTCCTCTGGACAACCGGAGCTGCCGGTGTCGAAGCCTGTGAATGAAATGCAGGCTGGTACCCACGCAAGTCATACGAAGGGTATGACGGTACCGTATGGGAAGAGCTTGGGTAACAGCTATACCCATAAGCCGAGTGGTACGAGTACCCCTGCGGCTCATAAGAGGGCATCCGACCATGCACCTCATGGCTTAGAACGTCTAAGCCTTGACGGAGCTCCTTCAAGGCAGCAGCCGGAGCTCGACGGTCAACGCGCCCATGGAGCTCATGAGTCTCACGACCAAGAGCGTCCAAGTCCTGACGAAGGACCTCAAGGGTCCCCGGCTTGCCAGCCTGAGCGGCGGCCTGACCACCAGGTCCAAGCCCAAGGGCTATCTCGATCGCGTAAACACGATCTCGAAGCTGACGGACCTCGTCGCTTAATAGGGACCCCACAGAGTCCCGACCCGAAGTTGAGGGTCCAGAAGGATACGGCTGAGAAGGAGCCTCGTACTCAAACGCGTGCGAGAGCTCCTCCTGCCCTCCTTGATCGGAACGGCGAGCTCCACTACCATGTGGAGCGGGTCGTCCAGGAGCGGCGGCGCTCTGGGAAGCGCCAGCTGCTAGTGAAGTGGCGGGGTTACCCCTCGTCACAGAACTCGTGGGAGCCGGAAGACCGGCTCCGGGTTGACTGTCCGAAGGCTGTTGAGATTTGGGATCAACAGCCGGGCGTAAGTAGTCCGCGGCTTCTTAGCCGCCTTACGGTGTACGGTCCCTGGGTTGACGGAACCGTACCCGCGCTCGTCTTGAGCGCTGGACTTAGACTGCTGTCTAAGTCCCTCCATGACGGAGTGGAGTTGCCGCTTAGCAATTAAGTGGGCAAACTCGATACGAAGATCGCGCTGGTTCAAGACATAGGACAGCAGGCGATCTTCCCGGAGTTCTTTCAACTCCTGAACTGCGAAGTTCTTGAGAGAAACCCATCTCCAGAACAGGTCTTCTGCCTGGGTCTGGGTTGCGGTGTTCTCGGGCTGTACCCAAGGGTACCCCCACACTGGGAAGAGCCCACCACGGTCTTCCGATTTCTTCCGGAGACTCGTAAATTCCTTAAGAGGAATTCGGTGTGGTGCAAGCAGCACACACCTAGCGGCCTCGATGTCGTTGACAAAGAGCGGTTCGTCCTGAACCAAGGCACGCTCATAGGCGCCACGCGGAGTGCGCCCATGGTTTAGACCACGAGGGGCCTTGAGGTGCTCCAAGAACATTGGAGACTCAGACCCCGCATCCGGTGGATAATATCCGCGAGGATACACCGGCGTGGGAGGCACAGGAGTGCCGTGCAGCTGAGCAGCTTGATAACGCTCTTGCTGTTCATCGAGATCATTGGAGATCGCTTGGGGCTCGGAGACAGCCCCCTCCTCTTCCTCTTCGTCTGAGGAGTCGAACAGGGATTTGAATCCCTTAACGATTGAAGGCTCTGATGTAGGAGAGCCAGGGGCTGCGCGTTTCTTAGCAGCAGCAGCACCCTCATTAACCCGTTTTGGAGAAGCGCCTCAGGCGAGTCCGCCGGAGGGTCCGGTGCCAATGGACCTCAGCTATGCTGAAGATGAAGCTGCTGAGCTTCGAGCTGCTGAGCAGCGTCGTGGCATTCGTCGCTGTTTCTCCTGCGGTAGTACCGACCACCTTAGGACGGGCTGTCCGTTGCGCAGATCGCGCAAGGCTCAACTGAGCCGAAACACCGCTTCGAGTCGAAAATCTGACTCGTCGCGGGGAAACGACCACTCCCAGTAGGCGCGGGGCCGCCTGCTGGGGAAGAACTAGGTTCTGTTGTACCTCAGGGAGGTAGAGGTCAGCAGGGCTTGGCCCCGGAGAGATCGATATTCTCTCAAAAGAATCGCGTATGCAAGCCGGGCTTGCTGGTCGTTGAGGCGACCGTGAAGGGCTTTGAGAAGCCGTGGATCGTGTTGATCGATTCGGGTACGTCGGGCAATTACGTCCGGCGTACCACTGTGGAAGGTAGTCAGCTGTATGCTGAGGCGCTGCGAGCGCGTGCTAGTGACGTAGTCACTGTCCGTCTAGCGACGGGAACCCGTGTTACGGTGCCCAAGGTCCCATTGGATTTGGGCGTGAAGTTCTTAGACTTCGACAGCAGGGAAAGCTGCTTGGTCTTAGACCTGGACTCGAGGTATGACCTCATACTTGGCATGTCGTGGCTGGAACGCCACGAGCCATGGATCGACTGGAAGTCGAAAACATTAGGTGCTACGCAATTCTCTCCTGATGGAGCTTTGGCGAGTCATGAACCCACCTCTGCCAGGACGCAGAAGCGCTATTGGCGCGAGCATTGGACCGAGATGGTCTCTTTGCTGGACGTTGGCGTGTCCGAGTTAGGTAACGCCTGTGTCGGGGACACTAGCCCCGAGTTAGGAGCGACGTTGACAACGTCTGCTGGTCCCGAGCGTAGCTCGTTGGACGAACGTGGAGTGGCACGTAAACCACCGGTTCAGGGGCATGGATTGCCTAGTGTGTCGAGAGACAATGGTTCCTGCGGGAACGTAAGTGCCGTGGCACTTGGACGGGGCGATAGTGATGTCGCCTTGTTGCCCTCTTCCACCCGGTCTCGGGCACGGAGGAGGAGGAGGATGAGACGCAGAGCGTCTGCGACGTTGTATACGTCGGACGAGGTGTCCAGCGTGTCGAGCGAGGATGCTCCACGCGACTGCAGTGAGCAGTTATACACACTCGTAAATGGAGTGACGGGAGAAGTCGATGGTGACATCAGCCTTGGTGACCTCCCCACTGTTGATGCTTTGCTCAAGCTAGACGAGATGTCTGTGGGCGAGCTCGGAGACGCCTTGAAGGCGGGCGGCTTAGCCGAAGTGGTCTTAATACGACCAGCCGAAGAGTTGAACTCGTCGTCACTTGTTGACGAAGCGGTCCTGGAGGACACGAAGCAGGCGCTTAATGCGCGTAGTGGATCGGCGATCCTGAAAGATCCGTCGGATCCTTTTCACTCCTTGTTACTGGAGTATGGAGACGTCGTCTCCAAGACCCCGCCTATGGGTCTGCCTCCGGATCGAGGTGTTCGTCATGAGATTGACCTGGTTCCAGGAACCAAATACTGCGTAACACGGCAGTGGCCTCTTCCTAAGGAACAGTGTGACGTCATTGACGCCTTTTTCCGTGCGAAGCACGAGGCTGGGTTAGTGCGAGAGAGTAAGTCTCCACACTCCACGCCAACGTTCTGTGTCAGAAAGCCAAATGGCAAATGGCGCGTTGTCCATGCTTTTAACAAGCTGAATGCGGCCACCATTCCGGCGCAGACGCCGATTCCTCGAAAGGATGTTCTCCAGAACAACATGGTGGGGTGTACACTGTATAGTGCGCTCGACTTAGTCGATGGGTATTACCAGTTGCTCATGCGAGCTAGTGACATCCCGCTTACGGCGGTTAGCACTCCGAGCGGTATGCTCTGGGAGTGGTTGGTGATGCCCCAAGGACTGTCGAACGCGCCGGCAACGTTTAACCGTCTGGTGACGCAGTTATTCCGGCCCCATCGGGCGTACGCACAGACTTACTTTGACGACATATTCGTCCATAATCGTGCGGAGCACGGGAGGTCTGACGTGGAGAATCACGTCGACCATTTGAGAGCGGTGCTCGAGTGCATGCGCACAAACAAGCTATACGCTAATGCTAATAAATGCATTTTCGGCGCGGAGGAAATCCCGTTTCTGGGATGCTTCATCGGGAAGCGTGGCCTGAGAGCAGATCCTGCTAAGGTCAAGGTCATTGTTGATTGGCCGGTTCCTGTGAACCTGAAGGACTTAAGGAAGTGGCTTGGCCTTGCCAATTACTTGCTCAAGTACAGCGAGAATTACGCTGAGTTGGCGCGGCCACTATCCAACCTCCTGAAGAAGGACGCTGAGTGGTGTTGGAACACCGAACAGCAATCGGCTTTCGAAGCCATTAAGGAGAGCCTACTCCAAGCGCCAATATTGGCTCTTCCGGACCCGAATCGTCCGTTCAGTGTCGTCTGTGACGCATCTGATTTTGCCATTGGCTGTGCACTGCTGCAAGCAGACGCCAATGGGCGTGAACGCGTCATTGCGTTTGAATCTCGGCAGCTCAAGGCTGCTGAGAAGAACTATCCAGTTCATGACAAAGGGCTACTTGCTATGAAGTACGCCCTCGTCAAATTCAGGGTGCACCTGCTGGGCTCTAAGCCGTTTGTGATCTTCACTGATCATGCGTCATTACGCACCGCGACACAGTCGCCACACCTCTCGCAGAGGATGGCCCGTTGGCTCTCCTCCTTTGCGGAGTACAACTTCGAGGTGAAGTATAAGCCTGGCAGGCAAAATGCCCTTGCCGATGCGCTTTCGCGCAGACCGGACTATGAGCTCGCTCATGTTACGAGCGTGAGCTCGTCCGTAACAGAGCTGATCCGTGCGGCGTATGCACGAGATGATGTTTGTGTAGCTGTGCTACGTGCTCTTGGGAGCGAGGAGTTTAAAGACTCAAACGTCACCCTGTCCGCGCGGCTGCGAGCGCGATTACATCGCTATACCCTCGAGGGAGGTTTGCTGTATTACAGCACGGGTACGGATGATACCTCCCGAGTGGTGGTTCCTCATGATGAGGAGTTGAAGTATCGTATCCTCTATGAGGCACACGACGTTCCGCTGAGCGGTCACCTTGGTCGTGAGAAGACTTATGGCTCTGTGAGCCGGGATTATTGGTGGCCCAAACTATACAAGTGGGTGAAATCGTACGTGAGTACGTGTGAGTCGTGTCAACGGGTGAAACCCTCGCCGCATTCGGCAGCGCCTTTGGCGAGTTTGCCTGTCCCTTCTGGGTGTTGGCAGTCCATTAGTATGGACTTTGTGTTTGGTCTGCCGAAGGATTCGGCAGGCAACACAGGCGTGGTGGTCTTTGTGGACCGATTGAGCAAGATGGCTCACTTATCGGCGGTGCCGGATACCATTGATGGTAAGGGTACAGCGTCGCTGTTTTTGGATCGTGTCTTTCGACAACATGGACTCCCTGAGTCAATTGTTTCTGACCGTGATCCCCGTTTCACGGGTGAGTTTTGGTCTGCGGTGTTTAAGGAGCTAGGCACTAGACTGGATATGTCTACGGCGGACCATCCGCAGACCGACGGTCAGACTGAACGCGCGAATCGCGTTGTCGAAGACATTCTGCGCAGCGTCTGCGCTGAAACGCCGAAGCGTTGGAGCGCCATGCTCCCTGTTGTGGAGTTCGCAATGAACAATGCGGTGCATGCCTCGACAGGCTTCACCCCGTTCTATGTGAATGGCCTCACGCACCCTCGCGTCCCGTTGACGCCGTCACGTCGTGACTCTGGGCTTGATGGGGGAGAAGCCGAGTGGCTAGCTGACGTCAGCCCTACCGCTGTGCGGAAACAAGTGGATGACTTCCTGTCACTACGCCTCAGCGTTTTACGTCACGTACGTGACGCGATGGCTGAAAGCCAAGACGTTCAAAAGGAACAAGCGGATGCAAGAGGCAGAAGAAATGTGTGGAACTTTGAGGTCGGAGACCTGGTTTTATTAAACGCTAAAAACCTACCTACACATGCAGTCTCTGCGGTCTTCAAGACGAAGTTGCGTCCTCGTTTCATCGGACCGTTCAAGGTCGTGGCCAAGAAGGGCCTGGCGTACACGCTCAATCTTCCGAAGAAGATGCGCACCCACCCGGTGTTTTACGTAGGCTTGCTTAAGCCATACCAGGACCCGAGCCAGGTGAGCGCGGAAGCGCTAGCACCGAGTGGAAAGCCAACGGCTACTGTTGAGCGCCGCTCCGCTGTAAGCGCACCAGCAGGTCAATCTGACCCTGCAGACGAGCGACCAAGTCGCGCAGCTCAAGATTCGAGCGCTCCAGAGCCGCCATGCGGTCTGCCTGGTGGTTCCCAAGTCTCTCAACGCCCTGCGAGGCCTGGTCTGCGACCTCGTCGACATGGTGTTCAGCCTGCTCCAGGTCATCCGCCAAGCGGGAGAGCTGGCCCGCCACCCAGTCGCGGAAACCGCGGTGCTGTGCGAATTCACGCTCCACAGCGTGCACGCGGTCAGCCGTCGCATAGCGAGAATCCAGCGGAGGATAGGCGCCCTCCGGCGTTGCTGGATCAGCATGGGGAGCTCCACTACCACTTGGAGCGATTGTTGAAGCGCCGGCGGCGCCGTGGTCATACCCAGTATCTGGTGAAATGGCGGGGCATGCCTCCGTCATGGGAGTATGAAGTGCCGCTCCGGCAAGACTGCCCTGACGTCGTGGACGCTTTTGATCGGGAGCACCCGAGGCGGCAGTCGCGCCCTCGACCGACTCGTCGGTCTGCTCGCGCTTCCCGGTGCTAGAGCGTGTTGACGATGTGTCAGAGTGCGCGTGAGAGCTCGATCGTGGAGTAACGCGCGACGCAGTATCCCCATGGGGGCGAGATCTATGAGATCGTAATAGGTCGTTGACCTTTCGCTTCGCATATCTGAAGCGCAGCCGACGTTCAAGCAGAACGTCTTGCTTACTGAAGCTAGCTCGTAGAGCTACAAGTGAAGACAACTTGCGCGAGTGTTCCACCCAGTTTTGGAACTGCGCGTCTTCTTCGTGAGAGAGCTCACCAGGTCGGAAGACCACTGGGATTCTCCGCATGTCCGGCACGGACAGGTTGTTGCTCTGGTCACTCAGACGCTGACCATATTCCGACAGAGTTGTCCGTTGGAGCGTCAGGTACTGCTCACGGGGCTGAGTACGTGCGGCCACCTGGTCAGGTGTAGTGGCCTCGGGCCCGATGACGTACGTTGTCAAGAGTTGCTGGGCAGCCTCCCGAGCAACAACCGCGGGGTCGCGGGGCCGGAAGCCATAGTCCCGTTGGGAATCGCTCACCAAGGGTCAAGCCTCGGGAATGTTGGAGCGTGGAGCACTACGCTGTTGGTCCAACTGTCGGCCCTGGGCCTCATCCAACGGGTTGGTGATGATGTTGGCCTCAGGGATTTCCCCTTCCTCGCGTGAGGATAGCGCTGATCCACCGTATAGTGATCTCAGCGGCGATGGTCGTTCGGGGAACGGATTCGGCGTTCGTAATTGCCGTTGCTCTGGTGAGCGTGGTGCCGAGACCTCCGACATACGCGAGGGTGATCCCCCAGTGCTCTCCTCGTAGTCGAGCTCATCCTCGGGCACTAAACCGTACCCGGTGTTTGGTCCTGGACCAGTTGGTGGCGGAGCGTCACCTTGCGTAGGTGCCATGGGCTGTATGCCGTGGCGGCGACGATACGCGATGTAGTATTCTCTCACTGAGAGACGCGATGCACTTGGGCTATGCCCTGACGAAGAAGCGCTGGCGCGCGACGGTTGTGAACTGTGGTCTGGAGACCCAGGAGCTGCGGGCATGTGTATGTGCCGCGCAGCAGTTTGAAGAATGTGCTCGTTGAGCAGAAAGATTCGCCACGTGACGTGGTGTGACCTCAACTGGAGGAACACGGGTGTTCCTCAGTTTGATGGGGGAGAGTGTAACGGGGTTACACGTGAGGTTACCCTTTTCGTCTGTATGGCACAAGGGTTACCTCTGTTGAGGAGTGTGGCCTCAGGTCCACTCATTGAGCTAGTATCTAGCGTTAGCTATAGGCTATAGTGAGGTGCACGTATTCGCACCGTAAGCGGCAGAGCCGCAAGATCAATACATTCAGTTTGCATTTTATCTAGTCCTACGGACTGTGTTTGGGTTCTCCGATAGAACCCTCCCTTTGACTCTCTGAGTCGTACGTCTTCCTCTGACGCAAAGCTACGGCAGCCCCGCTGCAAAGAAGATTAGCCTCGTGACCGCGGAGCTTGAGCTGGCGCAGCGCAAAAATTCACATTCTGCGCTGGATGTCTCGCCACCCGTCTCTACCTCTAGCGCAGTGGAGATTGCATGTGCTCAGATCATGGAGAGCAGGCGAAAGAGCAGATACATGGTTGGTGTCCCTAGCAATGCCAACACTATCACTAATAGCTACACGACGTCTACGAGCTCAGACCGACCGTACATAATACATGTATTATTGTGTCTTGACCGTAAAATCTGATTAACATGTAAACTAGTCCAAGTTGAAGTGAGGGCAGAGTGATTGTCTCCAAGTTACCGCTCGTTCAGACACATGAAGTTTGCAAGTCCTTTCACTGTAGTGAGCGGAACGACGAAATTGAGAAGATTGTAAACTGCTGCCAGTGTACATCATGGTCAACCGAAGAATCTAAGATTCCGTCTCCGAGACAACAGACTTCACGACGAGGTACGCCGGTTATGTCTGGTTGCTCTTGCCCTGCCACGCAAGGCTGTCTGCCTGCAACCAATCAGCTCCCGCCATTGCGCGGGCGGACAGCGGAACGGAGCAGAGACTGTGGTAATGCGCGCCGTCGGCGAAGGCTGCGCGCGCATAAGTCGGGAGAACGAGCGTCATTCCGACAGATGGGTGTGCGGCATTTTTCGTTTATTCACGAGGCCATTTTGCAGATTTCCAGTCCCAGATCATCAGCTTACCATGCTTGCGCCGCCAATGCCCGTGTTTATCCAGGCGCCAAAGAAGAGCTTGGCCTTGACGCACTGCACCTGTGGGGCCAAGGACTTCCTGCGAAACAAGCACAATCATACCAGAGACAGCGCCAGCGAGGCCAAGCAAGCTGCTAACTATCCCGCCAACTGCCCAGCAGTCAACCCCGCTACAATTCGTCGCAGCTTCTGGCGCAAGCTGCTGGGTAAAGGTCCCAAGTGTGTGTGCCCCAAGAAGAGAGCGAATAAATCAGGAATCGTCGGTATCCCAGCCGCCTACGCAGACTGCGACACTGTGACTGTGGCCGGCAAACGCATTCCATTCACGCTGGACATGAAGCAACGCCAAAGACAGACGTGGACGCCGCTAGACGCCATCAACGAGGATGAATAACAACACGTGAAGTTGGAATTGTCGTTAACACCATCACTTCAATATATTATTCGCCAGCAGTGCATGATGCATGTTGTTCATTGTTTCAAGTCAATATGGACAGCGGAGGACATTGTCCATGATGCTATTTAAGTGACATCAAAGGGGGCTGTTCTGAGTATCAAGGGGGGTAGGAATTCCAGCGTGTCAAGGGTCATCGTTACGCGGACGACAAGGTTATCCAACGCAACGGATATGGCACCGTAGTGATCGACGGCTTTTTCGCACAAGACTTTGGTAGGCCGTACCGTTCATGTGGCAACTGCAAGAGCAATCCTCGTCAGCGTTTCCTCAACGTGACTAATATCGAGGCTGACCTCACGGTTATCCACAGTAACCGCGCTGGCAAGAATGTGAGCATTGTTGTGATGAACGGAAACTGTGGAGATCAAGCTGTGCTGCGCAACATCTACGTAAAGCCAACTACGGCGAGGTTCACCGAGTGCGCCTCGTCCTATGATGTGAATCAAAGCGGCGTTAAGCCTGTAGTGTTAAGCAATGGGTCAAAGCTTTCCTTTGTCAGTATTCAATGACGATATTCACGTTATCAAGAGTGGCCGAGAGCAGGAGCAACAAGAGCAACAAGAGTAACAGGAACAAGAACCGACTGGAAAGAACTGCGTCTGATTAAAAGCCTTTCTTTAGCCATACCCACAAAAGGAGATAAACAATGAATATCCAACGCTTGCGTTTGCCATACCAGATAACTTCGAAATACATCAGTATGATGTGAAGAAAGAAAGAGCAAACCTGGACCAATAATGGTAGTATGAGATCATTCACATATTATTATTAATAGTACTACTCCACTGTACAGTTGTTGAATGTATATGGGACTTGGATGAATTCCTGTCTTGCCAAACTCTCGGGAGCTTGTTCTCCACAAACGTCACCCTGGGGATCATCGTAGTTTTTGCTGACTGACAATGTCACCGCTATTATCGAACATCATCCAATATTTATTTTGTAGGAGATAGCTGCAGGTAGCCTCGCATGTGCGCAAGGGCCTTCGATCTCTTCATTCTTGAATTTTCCAGCTACGAACTACTCCGACAGAAGTTGTGACAGTACATATCCAACAATCTCAAGGTCTAACATCTCAAGGTCTGTGCATACTATAGTCTGACGTCAACGAAGCCTTATGGGCTGCGTACCATGAGTTGCAAGCGCAAAAAGAAGACCGACCTGCCTGGTCTCAAGAAGTTGGAGATGGAGTTGAAGCACTACTGCATGGTCTACTCTATTACAGTTTCGCACCAGTAAACTGCATGCAGACTGCCACCGAGAGCTAACGTAAAAAATCGCATTACACAGGTGCAAGGACAAGGTCGTTCATCGAGTCAAGATTTTCCATTGTCGACACAATGGCTGTTTCGGTATGACTGTGAATCGTGACCAGAATGTATCCAAGAGCATACTGCTCCAGACACTTCCTCACTTCTTGAGGCAAGATCGTCATCCGGCGTTCTGTCGACAAAGACCGTGGGATTTAGTGTCGTTTAGTGCCCTCGGGTTGCTAGACGATAGCTGGTTGATACAGCGGGCCATCAAACCGTACTTAGTCGAATGCAACTTTAAAAACGAATCGGTACCAGCCAGACAAATATGGACGAGTTGCTAGCGAGTGAATTGTCCGCCGAGACATTGGCTGCGTTGCAGGCGCATCTTCTGGAGCGTCACCAAGAGGAAGACGCCCCCGTGTCGGAGGATTTCCGCCTCTCGCAGTTGTATGTGGCAGCATAGATCAAGTAGTATTGACACACTGATCATTGTCATATTGACACGCTACCCTATCGTCTTGCTTGTTTGTGTTGGTAGCTGGTACGATGAGAAGACTGGACGTGCGTTGGCTCAGGAGGCCATTGACCACAGCAGCAATGAGCTCAAAATCGCCTTCGTGAGCACGCCCGCCGCCTACCGCGACTTCCTCAAGATCCAGAAGGACGAAGAAGACGAGGCAAAACGCGCTGTCATGGGTGACAATGTCTACATCTTTGAGTACGACCGTCGGTTTGGTGAGAAGTACGGCGATCGCTTCTGCTTCTACGACTACAATGCGCCCACGGATCTCCCCGAGAAGTTCCACCACTTCTTCGACTACGTGTTGATGGAGCCGCCGCACCTGGTATCCTAGTGTCAAATGCTTTGCTGATTTCGAGTTGATCACTCAGAGTTGTGAATATCTTGTGTCATGTTGCTGCTGCAGAGCCCCGACTGTTTGACCAAGTTCTCCGACACGATGCGGTGGCTAGCGAAGGACGTGGAATCAGTGCCTGGCAAAAAGGACCGTGTGGTCAACCCGTCTACCTTCATCAACTGTACGAAATGGCAGGTACTCTATTACGATGTTCGAAGTCTCTTAACTGCTTTGTGATTTGCAGCTCAACTCTTGCGGAAGGAGATGAAGGCGGACCTGGGCTTCACCCCCACAGGCTTCTACCCGAGCTTCGAGTCGAAGTTGTCCAATCACCTGCTCACATATACAAACTACGAGTCACAGCGCTTTGGCCCTTGCAAAGAACCGATGATAAGGACGATGAGTAGAGCAAGGTCTAATAACATACGAATTCTACTCGAACGATTGATTGGTTGAAAACTACTTTGCCATTTGACAAGTGTCATGGACGCCCTCCTTTCTACCGAGCTCTCGGCCGACACTTTGGCGGCGCTACAAGCGCATCTCCAGACGCAACAGGCGCATCAGGATGCAGCCGTGTCCGAGGACTTTCGTCTCTCTCAATTGTGCGTATAGCGTTCTACTTTATTCTATCTCTTCCTGTTGACTTTATGGTGTTGCTTTGAGTAGTTGGTACGACGACCGGACTGGCCGCGCATTGGCCCAAGAAGCCATTGACCAGAGCAAGGAGAAGCGCATCGCCTTCGTGAGTACACCAGCAGCCTATCGGGACTTTCTCAAGATCCAAGAGGAGAGTGATTTGCCCATTAACAGCGACAACGTCTTTCTGTTCGAGTACGACCGTCGCTTTGACGAGAAGTACAGTGGTCACTTTGTGTTCTACGACTACAATGAGCCCACGAACCTCCCAGAAAAATTCCACCACTTCTTCGATTACGTGCTGGTAGATCCACCCTACCTGGTGAGTTGATGCGAAAGAAGAGCTTGACATTTCAGAATAATTAACGGCATTGTTGAGTTGTAGAATGCCAACTGCATGGGCAAGTTCGCTGAGACCATGCGTTGGTTGTCCAAGAGCGTGGAGGTCGTTCCAGGCAAGAAAGACAAGATCCTTAACCCGTGCACCTTCATCACAGGTACGAATGATTCCAGACTTCATGTGCGCAAAAGGTTCTAATGTTGTTCGTGTTTTGCGGGTTGCATAGCGCGTATGCTCCGCAAAGATATTTATGCCGACTTGGGCTTCACGCCGTCGAGCTTCAAACCGACGTTTGAATCAAAGCTATCGAACCAGTTTCTGACGTACACTAACTACCGTTCAAAGCGCTTCGGCGAGAGCACAGAGGACTTTGGCGACTCGGATGAGGAATAGATGTCGACAAACAACGGTTGATGTGGCGTGTATTAGGTGGATGCTTACATGTATACATCAGCTCATCAACTAGATAATTCACTGAAAGCAACTGGTAGTCTTGTTCCAGTGAGGATTTGTTCGAAGGCACTTAGCAGTGCATACAGGTCATTGACTGCTTGGAGATGTAGCGCTTTTTTGTCGTCTTCGGCTGAGACTGCAAGGTTTGTTGAAGTTTCTGCTGAAGTTTGATGGCAGTCGTAATGTCTTCGACCTCGATGGGCGTGGCTAGGACAGAAGACTGCTGGGTCGATTCCATGGTGGTTCCTTTCGACGTGTAGCTTGGAGCGCAAAACGAGGAATGAGTTGAAGTGAGCCTTCTTCTGTCACTTAGTAGGTACGCCGTTGTTGAAGCAAAAGGATCAAGGATATTTGATCGTGTCAACCCGTTGCAGGGCCTTGTCATATAGTAGCCGCAAGCGTTGAAACCAACATTCGTCAAGACGGATGTTGTGCTGCGCTTGCTAGCATTTTCACGGAAAGTTTGCACGACACTAAAGTCATGCAGTATTAGCAGTTATTACGTACTTACCCTTTGCTAGCCATGTACATCGAAAGTCTTTACTAGGTGTCTACTTGGACCAGGAGAAAATCCCAGGACTTCAAACCGCGGTACTTTGTGAAAACACCAAAAAGTGAACTAATACCCTCCATCAGTAGCAAGCAACACGATCAGTCCTCGTGATAACCTTCACTCGTGATTCCAGTGATAACCTTCACTCGTGAGCCCCTCTCTGGCTGTGCATGTACCCATCTTTTCTTGTTGACTGATGTTGAGAAGGGCCCATTGATTAGATGGCTGGGCCATCTAATCAGCGAATGCACAGCGTACCACCACCGATACAATCTCAGATTGTCAATACAGTATGTAAGTATAGCGATTGCTCGGTCGCTGCGCCTGCGTCAACTTTTCGCAGTGCCCTCCGTAATCCCACACGCTTTGGCGTGTTGACCAAAAAGTGGCAACACTTTTCAGGTTGGCCATTATTCAATTTGCGCTCGAAGCAGTGTCCTCGCAGTCAAGAACCAAGCTCACCAACTATGGAGTCGAACCACTCGTTTTCCCAAACCCAAGCTTCATCCATCCAGATTGCCAAAGCCTGCGACCCTGCCATGCTGAAGGAGCAGAAGCAAGCACAACAATCTTCAGAGTCCAAGCCGACGAAAAAGCAATATATCTCCAAGCGGTCGATGGCCTTTATGAACTGCTAGCGATGTGACGACAGAGAATGTAGCTAGCACTCATTGTTGAAGTTGCCTTGCATGATCCGACGTCCGATAAGTTGAAATACGTTGCCGGATGTCGGTTCCCACCCCTACCCCTTACCTCCTCTTTCTTCTTCTTCTTCTGACACAAATAAAGACGCGATGGCATCGCAGCAAGTAGCACTCAAGGTCGCATTTAACGGAGACATCCACCGCACGCGCGTGGACCTACGCGGCTTCTCTCTAGCGGAGCTCACGCAGCTCATGGCGCAGACCTTCCGTCTGCCTGTGGGCGACTTCGTCGTTCAATACCGTGACCCCGAAGGCGACTGCGTCAACGTGACGACGGACGCCGAGTTCCAGGAGGCTCTGCGCGTCTTCCTGGACGCGGCTGAGCCCGTGCAGTCGCTCAAGTTCTCGGCCGCCACGAGGCGTCAGGTGGAGTTCCAGGACCAGGTGGCGGAGCCCCTCGTCAAGTCTGTGGAACATCTGATGCAGGCGTTGGCCGTGACGCTCGAGCAGCTCAAGCGCGATCAACACTTTGTGTCGTTCTGCTCCTGTTCCGAGCGTCACGCTCGACCAGACGGTCAGAGACAACGCCGAGTCGCCCAAGACGGCAGCCGGCGGTTTCTCCAGCTTCGCTCAGGGTCTCGTGGGCCAGATCAACCGCTTCATCCCCGAGAAAAAAGCTGGAGAGGCCACTGTCGCCCTCGGGCTGCTGCTCCTGATCCAGAGCATAAGTCACAGGTGCAGCCACCGATTGTTACGTCGCCGCACCGCACCGGTGGAGGAAGCTCCGCCTGCTCAGAGGCGGAGGAGACGGCTCCCCCTCCGTCTATGGCGTCGTCTGTGGCCTTCTCGGAGGCGGAAGTCAAGTGGGCTGACCACCTCTCGGTCGTGAGCGGCATCTTCCCGAACGCGGAACCGGCGCGTGTTATTGCCATTTTGGAGAAGAGCAATGGCGACCTCAACGTCGTGCTCAATGTGCTGACTGAGGAGAACTAAAGGGAGAAGAAGAAGAAGAAGAAGAAGAAGAAGACAATAGTCCAATTTTCCTCCCAATTGCATCTCAATGAAACTCGATTTTTATTCCAGTCACTTTCTAGAAACCCAAATTTACACTTGACGTTTGTATGGTCTCTGTGTCAACGATCCACCGACCCTCCAGTCCGCAATTTCTCCATGGGGAAGACACCCGAGCGTCGAGTCTTCACGCCCACGTCAGCGCTGCGCTATCGTCGCAAGGTGCCAGCGCCTGTCGACAACCAGCAGCCAGAGCCGCAGCCCACGAAGGACGAACCCAAGCGCAGAAACAAAAGCAGCAGGTCGCCGGCCGGTCGCCGTTCCAAACAACCCAAGCAGCCGCAGCCCGCGCTACTTAAGCAGCTTCTATGGAAGGCCAAGAGCGTGCAGCCCACAGCAGCAGCAGTCATGACGCAACAGAACGAGGATGAGGAGGAGGTGGCGTTCGCTACGGAGCAGCGGCAGACGCGTAAGCTACTGGCGAGCGAAGCCCTGGCCACCTCAAAAAGCAAAGCGGATGCTGGGTCGACGTCCGAGCCGTTCGTGGCCGAGTCGTCCAGTCAGGAGACCCAAAGTGGCTCGGAGGACGAGGTTGTGTTTCTTGAACTACTGCCGACTGTGTCTGATTGGCAGTTTAAGCAGCAGGAAGACACGGACGGAGAGGAGATGGCCAGTCCAGTGATGCCAATGAAGGAACAGGACGGACTAGAGAAACGACGGACGAGGCAGAAGCACAAACTTAAACAGAAACAGAAGCGCGCAGCCACCAAGCAGCAGAAACGACTTCAACTCCAACAGAATCAACAAGTCTCAACGCCGGACGAGACGGTAGACATTTTCCATCCGCCCACGAATCTAGCGAGCGAGATGGACGCGGGTGTCTGTCGTGCTGTGCTCTCGCAGTTGAAGGAAGTAGCGCCATTTATCGTAGTAGGGGACGTAGCGTGCCCTATGGTGTCTGCTGAGCAGCCTCCTGTGAGTGGTGGTAGATCTGACAAGTGTGAGCCAAGTGCAGCGAAGTCTGAGGAAGCTATAGTGGACTTTCGTCACCACGTGATTGCCATGCTAGATCGGTCCAGCGAGACACAAATGCAGCATCGCGAGAGCTTTGTGGTAAAGAACTCGGGTTTGATGCAGCATCAAGCTACGATTTTCAAGCACCGTAAGTGGAATGTGTATGGAGTGGTGAACTGCGGTATTGATGGCTAATGTGAGATTGTGTTGTGTATTATCTTAATGCAGGTTTTGCGAGGTCCAGAGGAGTGCTGACATTGTGTACTACTAATGGATTCCTAGCTGAAGGATAACTACATCCACAACAAAACCACTATGCCATTTGCCAACTCGGTGTGCCTGTTGTTGGTGTGTTGGATGAGGTACTTAGTGGTATTGTTTCAACGTTCATTGATGTGACTGTTTGTTCGTGTTTGCTCGCAGCTCATAATTATTATTCTTCCTCTACTGGTACCCACTATGTGCTCAAAAACCTATTTGCTACTGCTACTTGCAACGACACACTCTCTGTTCTTCGCGATGCATCAGCTAAATCGATGCAGCCATTGCCCGCGGTGTACTGGAGGCATCATACGACCAGCCGGCTCTGACTCGAGCGAACGATCGTACGGATACGCACCAGTCTGATTCAGTGGCGGCGGAGGTTCACGCGGGGTCAACAGTTCAAGAGGGTTGGCCCGCTTCGGCCTCAAATAGATAACTCCAAACACCAGTGCTACCGCCGCCACACTTCCCACAATAATAAAGATCATCTTGTTGGTGGCCATCACATTGCTTCCACCACTATCCCCTCCGTTTGCTGGAGTCAAGCTACCGTCAGCAGACAACGTGCTGGCACTGTTGCCACTATCATCAGTAATAGGAGTCAACCGCAAACACCGTTCGATGAAGACTCAGTCGGTAACGGTGTAAGCTCCTCGATCGCCAACGACCCAGACGATGATAACAGGAACGATGTCGACGAAGACGACGAACTTGCCAATGCCAAACTTGATCCTGTTGACCCCTCCAAGCTCGATACCACGCTATTACTGACGGAATCCTCGAGGGTGCTAGTTCCTTGCGAGTTGCTGCTGGTGGCTGACCCTGAACTGCTGGGCGCAACACTACCCGAAGCAGAGGTGGACATCATAACAGTCTCCGACGATGACGAGCTGTTGTTATTGACCACGACAGCGGTTGCGTCATTAGAGCTGGAACTTGATCCAGCACTGGAGCTTAGAGACCCTGCAGTCGACCCTGTTGACGTTGATCCTGTCTCTGAAGAGCCTCCTGATGTGGACGAGGGACCACCAGAACTAGACGAAAATGCTGACAAACTCGTACCTGAATCAGTTGACGAATCTGATTCCGATGTAGAACTAGCTTTTGATCCTGTTGACCCGTCCGATCTAGAAGCACCAAGTGATAATAATGATCCAGTATTTCCACCGTCATCAGAAGCGACGAAGATCTGATACGACAGGAGATAATGTCGATGACGATCCTGAATTTGAATTTGATCCTGATGATGGCATTGCTGTTACAGGCGGGGGGCTTATTGGGGTGGCCGTCGGTGTCGCCGTTGGTGTCGGAGATACACTTCCCGAATCTGAACTCGCTTCTGATGGAGGCGTCGCTGTAACCGGTGGCGGACTCGTTGGACTTGAACTTGGCGTCGAAGTTGGTGTCGGAGATGAATCTGAATTTGAGCTCGACCTTGGCTGAGGCACTGCTGTAACAGGAGGTGGGCTTGATGGCCCTGAGATCCGCTAGAGGATATTGCAGAGCTCGTGTCTATCGAGCTTGATCCCGATGTAGTCGGTGTAGCAGTAGTAGTGATCGGTGGCGCAGGCGTCGTATCTGTTTCTGTCGTCGCTATTGGAGTCGCAGTTGTAGAACCTGGTGGGGACGATATTGGATTTGTTGTAGTCGAAGTTGGAGTCTCAGTAGCAGGGACATTGGTTACTGGTGTCACAATTGGTTCTATTGTCCCCGGTGCTCCTGTCGTCGCAGCAGGCGGCGGATTTGTTGCTTCTGGAGCTTCACTAGCAGTATTTATCGGTGCTGGTGCATTTGCAACCGGAGTTGCCGATGTTGCTGCTGGTGCGTTTGTGACCGGAATATTCGTCGTCGCTACTGGTGCTTCACTTAATGCATCCGTTGGGGTTGGTGTGCTCGTGACGGGAAAGTTCGTCGTTGCTGGAGGTGCGTTCGTGACCGCGATCGTAATCGTCGTTGTTGGTGCTTCATTTGAGGCATCCGTCGCAGCTGGAGTGTTTGTGACCGGAGTAGTCGTGGTCGCTACTGGGGCATCAGTTGGTACATTGGTCACAGATGGTATTGCTGTCGTAGTCAATGGAGCCGCTGTTACCGCTGTTGGGATATCTGTCGTAACAATCGGAGCTTCTGTTGAAACCACCGGAGAGTGAGTAGTAGAAGCAGGAGCTTGAGTCGTAGAGACTGGAGTTGTAGATATTGGGGCTTCTGTGATAACATTGGAGCTTCGGTTGTTGAAACAGACGCTTGAGTCGTAACAACTGGAGCTTGAGTCGTAGCACAGGAGCTTCAGTCGTAGAAACAGGAGCTTCATTGTCGATACTGGAGCTTCCGTTGTCGAGATTGGAGCGTCTGTTGTAGTAGATGTTGGAGTTTCAGTCGTCGGTACTGGGACTACTGTCGTTGAAACTGGGGCCTCCGTTGTTGTACCTGTACTTCCGTCGTTGATGCTGGAGCCTGAGTCGTAACAACTGGACTTGAGTGTAGCAGGAGCTTCGTAGTAGAAACAGGAGCTTCAATTGTCGATACTGGAGCTTCCGTTGTCGAGATCGGAGCGTCTGTTGTAGTAGATGTTGGAGTTTCAGTCGTCGGTACTGGGACTACTGTCGTTGAAACTGGGGCCTCCGTTGTTGTACCTGGTGCTTCCGTCGTTGATGCTGGAGCCTGAGTCGTAACAACTGGAACTTGAGTTGTAGCAACTGAGCTTCAGTCGTAGAAACAGGAGCTTCAATTGTCGATACTGAGCTTCCGTTGTCGAGATCGGAGCGTCTGTTGTAGTAGATGTTGGAGCTTCAGTCGTCGGTACTGGGACTACTGTCGTTGAAACTGGGGCCTCCGTTTTGTACCTGGTGCTTCCGTCGTTGATGCTGGAGCCTGAGTCGTAACAACTGGAACTTGAGTTGTAG
>VOQZ01001997.1:0-22090 GCA_008079305.1 Phytophthora palmivora
ACGCAACGGAAATGGCACCGTAGTGATCGACGGCTTTTCGCACAAGACTTTGGTAGGAGGCGTACCGTTCATGTGGCAACTGCAAGAGCAATCCTCGTCAGCGTTTCCTCAACGTGACTAATATCTAGGCTGATCTCACGGTTATCCACAGTAACCGCGCTGGCAAGAATGTGAGCATTGTTGTGATGAACGGAAACTGTGGAGATCAAGCTGTGCTGCGCAACATCTACGTAAAGCCAACTACGGCGAGGTTCACCGAGTGCGCCTCGTCCTATGATGTGAATCAAAGCGGCGTTAAGTCTGTAGTGTCAAGCAATGGGTCAAAGCTTTCCTTTGTCAGTATTCAATGACGATATTCACATTATCAAGAGTGGCCGAGCAGGAGCAACAAGAGCAACAAGAGTAACAGGAACAAGAACCGACTGGAAAGAACTGCGTCTGATTAAAAGCCTTTCTTTAGCCATACCACAAAAGGAGATAACAATGAATATCCAACGCTTGCGTTTGCCATACCAGATAACTTCGAAATACATCACTATGATGTGAAGAAAAAGAGCAAACCTGGACCAATAATGGTAGTATGAGATCATTCACATATTATTATTAATAGTACTACTCCACTGTACAGTTGTTGAATGTATATGGGACTTGGGTGAATTTCCTGTCTTGCCAAACTCTCGGGAGCTTGTTCTCCACAAACGTCACCCTGGGGCTCATCGTAGTTTTTTGCTGACTGACAATGTCACCGCTATTATCGAACATCATCCAATATTTATTTTGTAGGAGATAGCTGCAGGTAGCCTCGCATGTGCGCAAGGGCCTTCGATCTCTTCATTCTTGAATTTTCCAGCTACGAACTACTCCGACAGAAGTTGTGACAGTACATATACCAACAATCTCAAGGTCTAACATCTCAAGGTCTGTGCATACTGTAGTCTGAGTCAACGAGTGTACCCATGAGGTGCAAGCGCAAAAAGAAGATCGACCTGCCTCGTCAAGAAGTTGGCGATGGAGTTGAAGCACTACTGCACGGTCTACTCTATTACAGTTTCGCACCAGTAAACTGCATGCAGGCTGCCACCGAGAGCTGACGTAAAAAATCGCATTACACAGGTGCAAGGACAAGGTCGTTCGTCGAGTCAAGATTTACCATTGTCGACACAATGGCTGTTTTGGTATGACTGTGAATCGTGACCAGAATGTATCCAAGAGCATACTGCTCCAGACACTTCCTCACTTCTTGAGGCAAGATCGTCATCCGGCGTTCTGTCGACAAAGACCGTGGATTTAGTGTCGTCTAGTGCCCTCGGGTTGCTAGACGATAGCTGGTTGATACAGCGGGCCATCAAACCGTACTTAGTCGAATGCAACTTTAAAAACGAATCGGTACCAGCCAGACAAATATGGACGAGTTGCTAGCAAGTGAATTGTCCGCCGAGACATTGGCTGCGTTACAGGCGCATCTTCTGGAGCGTCACCAAGAGGAAGACGCCCCCCCGTCGGAGGATTTCCGCCTCTCGCAGTTGTATGTGGCAGCATAGATCAAGTAGTATTGACACACTGATCATTGTCATAATGACACGCTACTCTATCGTCTTGCTTGTTTGTGTTGGTAGCTGGTACGATGAGAAGACTGGACGTGCGTTGGCTCAGAGGCCATTGACCACAGCAGCAATGAGCTCAAAATCGCCTTCGTGAGCACGCCCGCCGCCTACCGCGACTTCCTCAAGATCCAGAAGGACGAAGAAGACGAGGCAAAACGCGCTGTCATGGGTGACAATGTCTACATCTTTGAGTACGACCGTCGGTTTGGTGAGAAGTACGGCGATCGCTTCTGCTTCTACGACTACAATGCGCCCACGGATCTCCCCGAGAAGTTCCACCACTTCTTCGACTACGTGTTGATGGAGCCGCCGCACCTGGTATCCTAGTGTCAAATTTGCTGATTTCGAGTTGATCACTCAGAGTTGTGAATATCTTGTGTCATGTTGCTGCTGCAGAGCCCCGACTGTTTGACCAAGTTCTCCGACACGATGCGGTGGCTAGCGAAGGACGTGGAATCAGTGCCTGGCAAAAAGGACCGTGTGGTCAACCCGTCTACCTTCATCAACTGTACGAAATGGCAGGTACTCTATTACGATGTTCGAAGTCTCTTAACTGCTTTGTGATTTGCAGCTCAACTCTTGCGGAAGGAGATGAAGGCGGACCTGGGCTTCACCCCCACAGGCTTCTACCCGAGCTTCGAGTCGAAGTTGTCCAATCACCTGCTCACATATACAAACTACGAGTCACAGCGCTTTGGCCCTTGCAAAGAACCTAAGGACGATGAGTAGAGCAAGGTCTAATAACATACGAATTCTACTCGAACGATTGATTGGTTGAAAACTACTTTGCCATTTGACAAGTGTCATGGACGCCCTCCTTTCTACCGAGCTCTCGGCCGACACTTTGGCGGCGCTACAAGCGCATCTCCAGACGCAACAGGCGCAGCAGGATGCAGCCGTGTCCGAGGACTTTCGTCTCTCTCAATTGTGCGTATAGCGTTCTACTTTATTCTATCTCTTCCTGTTGACTTTATGGTGTTGCTTTGAGTAGTTGGTACGACGACCGGACTGGCCGCGCATTGGCCCAAGAAGCCATTGACCAGAGCAAGGAGAAGCGCATCGCCTTCGTGAGTACACCAGCAGCCTATCGGGACTTTCTCAAGATCCAAGAGAGAGTGATTTGCCCATTAACAGCGACAACGTCTTTCTGTTCGAGTACGACCGTCGCTTTGACGAGAAGTACAGTGGTCACTTTGTGTTCTACGACTACAATGAGCCCACGAACCTCCCAGAAAAATTCCACCACTTCTTCGATTACGTGCTGGTAGATCCACCCTACCTGGTGAGTTGATGCGAAGAAGAGCTTGACATTTCAGAATAATTAACGGCATTGTTGAGTTGTAGAATGCCAACTGCATGGGCAAGTTTGCTGAGACCATGCGTTGGTTGTCCAAGAGCGTGGAGGTCGTTCCAGGCAAGAAAGACAAGATCCTTAACCCATGCACCTTCATCACAGGTACGAATGATTCCAGACTTCATGTGCGCAAAAGGTTCTAATGTTGTTCGTGTTTTGCGGGTTGCATAGCGCGTATGCTCCGCAAAGATATTTATGCCGACTTGGGCTTCACGCCGTCGAGCTTCAAACCGACGTTTGAATCAAAGCTATCGAACCAGTTTCTGACGTACACTAACTACCGTTCAAAGCGCTTCGGCGAGAGCACAGAGGACTTTGGCGACTCGGATGAGGAATAGATGTCGACAAACAACGGTTGATGTGGCGTGTATTAGGTGGATGCTTACATGTATACATCAGCTCATCAACTAGATAATTCACTGAAAGCAACTGGTAGGTCTTGTTCCAGTGAGGATTTGTTCGAAGGCACTTAGCAGTGCATACAGGTCTTGGAGATGTAGCGCTTTTTTGTCGTCTTCGGCTGAGACTGCAAGGTTTGTTGAAGTTTCTGCTGAAGTTTGATGGCAGTCGTAATGTCTTCGACCTCGATGGGCGTGGCTAGGACAGAAGACTGCTGGGTCGATTCCATGGTGGTTCCTTTCGACGTGTAGCTTGGAGCGCAAAACGAGGAATGAGTTGAAGTGAGCCTTCTTCTGTCACTTAGTAGGTACGCCGTTGTTGAAGCAAAAGGATCAAGGATATTTGATCGTGTCAACCCGTTGCTGGGCCTTGTCATATAGTAGCCGCAAGCGTTGAAACCAACATTCGTCAAGACGGATGTTGTGCTGCGCTTGCTAGCATTTTCACGGAAAGTTTGCACGACACTAAAGTCATGCAGTATTAGCAGTTATTACGTACTTACCCTTTGCTAGCCATGTACATCGAAAGTCTTTACTAGGTGTCTACTTGGACCAGGAGAAAATCCCAGGACTTCAAACCGCGGTACATTTGTGAAAACACCAAAAAGTGAACTAATACCCTCCATCAGTAGCAAGCAACACGATCAGTCCTCGTAATAACCTTCACTCGTGATTCCAGTGATAACCTTCACTCGTGAGCCCCTCTCTGGCTGTGCATGTACCCATCTTTTCTTGTTGACTGATGTTGAGAAGGGCCCATTGATTAGATGGCTGGGCCATCTAATCAGCGAATGCACAGCGTACCACCACCGATACAATCTCAGATTGTCAACAGTATGTAACTTAGTATAGCGATTGCTCGGTAGCTGCGCCTGCGTCAACTTTTCGCAGTGCCCTCCGTAATCCCACACGCTTTGGCGTGTTGACCAAAAAGTGGCAACACTTTTCAGGTTGGCCATTATTCAATTTGCGCTCGAAGCAGTGTCCTCGCAGTCAAGAACCAAGCTCACCAACTATGGAGTCGAACCACTCGTTTTCCCAACCCAAGCTTCATCCATCCAGATTGCCAAAGCCTGCGACCCTGCCATGCTGAAGGAGCAGAAGCAAGCACAACAATCTTCAGAGTCCAAGCCGACGAAAAAGCAATATATCTCCAAGCGGTCGATGGCCTTTATGAACTGTTAGCGATGTGACGACAGAGAACGGAGCTAGCACTCATTGTTGAAGTTGCCTTGCATGATCCGACGTCCGATAAGTTGAAATACAATGCCGGATGTCGGTTCCCACCCCTACCCCTTACTCCTTTTCTTCTTCTTCTTCTGACACAAATAAAGACGCGATGGCATCGCAGCAAGTAGCACTCAAGGTCGCATTTAACGGAGACATCCACCGCACGCGCGTGGACCTACGCGGCTTCTCTCTAGCGGAGCTCACGCAGCTCATGGCGCAGACCTTCCGTCTGCCTGTGGGCGACTTCGTCGTTCAATACCGTGACCCCGAAGGCGACTGCGTCAACGTGACGACGGACGCCGAGTTCCAGGAGGCTCTGCGCGTCTTCCTGGACGCGGCTGAGCCCGTGCAGTCGCTCAAGTTCTCGGCCGCCACGAGGCGTCAGGTGGAGTTCCAGGACCAGGTGGCGGAGCCCCTCGTCAAGTCTGTGGAACATCTGATGCAGGCGTTGGCCGTGACGCTCGAGCAGCTCAAGCGCGATCAACACTTTGTGTCGCCTTCTGCTCCTGCTCCGAGTGTCTCGCTGGACCAGACGGTCAGAGACAACGCCGAGTCGCCCAAGACGGCAGCCGGCGGTTTCTCCAGCTTCGCTCAGGGTCTCGTGGGCCAGATCAACCGCTTCATCCCCGAGAAAAAAGCTGGAGAGGCCACTGTCGCCCTCGGGGCTGCTGCTCCTGATCCGGAGCATAAGTCACAGGTGCAGCCACCGATTGTTACGCCGCCGCCCGCACCGGTGGAGGAAGCTCCGCCTACTCAAGAGACGGAGGAGACGGCTCCCCCTCCGTCTATGGCGTCGTCTGTGGCCTTCTCGGAGGCGGAAGTCAAGTGGGCTGACCACCTCTCGGTCGTGAGCGGCATCTTCCCGAACGCGGAACCGGCGCGTGTTATTGCCATTTTGGAGAAGAGCAATGGCGACCTCAACGTCGTGCTCAATGTGCTGACTGAGAGAACTAAAGGGAGAAGAAGAAGAAGAAGAAGAAGAAGAAGACAATAGTCCAATTTTCCTCCCAATTGCATCTCAATGAAACTCGATTTTTATTCCAGTCACTTTCTAGAAACCCAAATTTACACTTGAAGTTTGTATGGTCTCTGTGTCAACGATCCACCGACCCTCCAGTCCGCAATTTCTCCATGGGGAAGACACCCGAGCGTCGAGTCTTCACGCCCACGTCAGCGCTGCGCTATCGTCGCAAGGTGCCAGCGCCTGTCGACAACCAGCAGCCAGAGCTGCAGCCCACGAAGGACGAACCCAAGCGCAGAAACAAAAGCAGCAGGTCGCCGGCTGGTCGCCGTTCCAAACAACCCAGCAGCCGCAGCCCGCGCTACTTAAGCAGCTTCTATGGAAGGCCAAGAGCGTGCAGCCCACAGCAGCAGCAGTCATGACGCAACAGAACGAGGATGAGGAGGAGATGGCGTTCGCTACGGAGCAGCGGCAGACGCGTAAGCTGCTGGCGAGCGAAGCCCTGGCCACCTCAAAAAGCAAAGCGGATGCTGGGTCGACGTCCGAGCCGTTCGTGGCCGAGTCGTCCAGTCAGGAGACCCAAAGTGGCTCGGAGGACGAGGTTGTGTTCCTTGAACTACTGCCGACTGTGTCTGATTGGCAGTTTAAGCAGCAGGAAGACACGGACGGAGAGGAGACGGCCAGTCCAGTGATGCCAATGAAGGAACAGGACGGACTAGAGAAACGACGGACGAGGCAGAAGCACAAACTCAAACAGAAACAGAAGCGCGCAGCCACCAAGCAGCAGAAACGACTTCAACTCCAACAGAATCGACAAGTCTCAACGCCGGACGAGACGGTAGACATTTTCCATCCGCCCACGAATCTAGCGAGCGAGATGGACGCGGGTGTCTGTCGTGCTGTGCTCTCGCAGTTGAAGGAAGTAGTGTCATTTATCGTAGTAGGGGACGTAGCGTGCCCTATGGTGTCTGCTGAGCAGCCTCCTGTGAGTGGTGGTAGATCTGACAAGTGTGAGCCAAGTGCAGCGAAGTCTGAGGAAGCTATAGTGGACTTTCGTCACCACGTGATTGCCATGCTAGATCGGTCCAGCGAGACACAAATGCAGCATCGCGAGAGCTTTGTGGTAAAGAACTCGGGTTTTGATGCAGCATCAAGCTACGATTTCTTCAAGCACCGTAAGTGGAATGTGTATGGAGTGGTGAACTGCGGTATTGATGGCTAATGTGAGATTGTGTTGTGTATTATCTTAATGCAGGTTTTTGCGAGATCCAGAGGAGTGCTGGTATTGTGTACTACTAATGGATTCCTAGCTGAAGGATAACTACTTCCACAACAAAACCACTATGCCATTTGCCAACTCGGTGTGCCTGTTGTTGGTGTGTTGGATGAGGTACTTAGTGGTATTGTTTCAACGTTCATTGATGTGACTGTTTGTTCGTGTTTGCTCGCAGCTCATAATTATTATTCTTCCTCTACTGATACCCACCATGTGCTCAAAAACCTATTTGCTACTGCTACTTGCAACGACACACTCTCTGTTCTTCGCGATGCATCAGCTAGATCGATGCAGCCATTGCCCGCGGTGTACTGGAGGCATCATACGGACCAGCCGGCTCTGACTCGAGCGAACGATCGTACGGATACGCACCAGTCTGATTCAGTGGCGGCGGAGGTTCACACGGGGTCAACAGTTCAAGAGGGTTGGCCCGCTTCGGCCTCAAATAGATAACTCCAAACACCAGTGCTACCGCCGCCACACTTCCCACAATAATAAAGATCATCTTGTTGGTGGCCATCACATTGCTTCCACCACTATCCCCTCCGTTTGCTGGAGTCAAGCTACCGTCCGCAGACAACGTGCTGGCACTGTTGCCACTATCATCAGTAATAGGAGTCAACCGCAAAACACCGTTCGATGAAGACTCAGTCGGTAACGGTGTAAGCTCCTCGATCGCCAACGACCCAGACGATGATAACAGGAACGATGTCGACGAAGACGACGAACTTGCCAATGCCAAACTTGATCCTGTTGACCCCTCCAAGCTCGATACCACGCTATTACTGACGGAATCCTCGAGGGTGCTAGTTCCTTGCGAGTTGCTGCTGGTGGCTGACCCTGAACTGCTGGGCGCAACACTACCTGAAGCAGAGGTTGACATCATAACAGTCTCCGACGATGACGAGCTGTTGTTATTGACCACGACAGCGGTTGCGTCATTAGAGCTGGAACTTGATCCAGCACTAGAGCTTAGAGACCCTGCAGTCGACCCTGTTGACGTTGATCCTGTCTCTGAAGAGCCTCCTGATGTGGACGAGGGACCACCAGAACTAGACGAAAATGCTGACAAACTCGTACCTGAATCAGTTGACGAATCTGATTCCGATGTAGAACTAGCTTTTGATCCTGTTGACCCGTCCGATCTAGAAGCACCAAGTGATAATAATGATCCAGTATTTCCACCGTCATCAGAAGCAGACGAAGATCCTGATGCGACACGAGATAATGTCGATGGCGATCCTGAATTTGAATTTGATCCTGATGATGGCATTGCTGTTACAGGCGGGGGGCTTATTGGGGTGGCCGTCGGTGTCACCGTTGGTGTCGGAGATACACTTCCCGAATCTGAACTCGCTTCTGAAGGAGGCGTCGCTGTAACCGGTGGCGGACTTGTTGGACTTGAACTTGGCGTCGAAGTTGGTGTCGGAGATGAATCTGAATTTGAGCTCGACCTTGACTGAGGCACTGCTGTAACAGGAGGTGGGCTTGATGGCCCTGAAGACCCGCTAGAGGATATTGCAGAGCTCGTTTCTATCGAGCTTGATCCCGATGTAGTCGGTGTAGCAGTAGTAGTGATCGGTGGCGCAGGCGTCGTATCTGTTTCTGTCGTCGCTATTGGAGTCACAGTTGTAGAACCTGGTGGGGACGATATTGGATTTGTTGTAGTCGAAGTTGGAGTCTCAGTAGCAGGGACATTGGTTACTGGTGTCACAATTGGTTCTATTGTCCCCGGTGCTCCTGTCGTCGCAGCAGGCGGCGGCTTTGTTGCTTCTGGAGCTTCACTAGCAGTATTTATCGGTGCTGGTGCATTTGCAACCGGAGTTGCCGATGTTGCTGCTGGTGCGTTTGTGACCGGAATATTCGTCGTTGCTACTGGTGCTTCACTTAACGCATCCGTTGGGGTTGGTGTGCTCGTGACGGGAAAGTTCGTCGTTGCTGGAGGTGCGTCCGTGACCGCGATCGTAATCGTCGTTGTTGGTGCTTCATTTGAGGCATCCGTCGCAGCTGGAGTGTTTGTGACCGGAGTAGTCGTGGTCGCTACTGGGGCATCAGTTGGTACATTGATCACAGATGGTATTGCTGTCGTAGTCAATGGAGCCGCTGTTACCGCTGTTGGGATATCTGTCGTAACAATCGGAGCTTCTGTTGAAACCACCGGAGAGTGAGTACTAGAAGCAGGAGCTTGAGTCGTAGAGACTGGAGTTGTAGATATTGGGGCTTCTGTGATAACCATTGGAGATTCGGTTGTTGAAACAGGCGCTTGAGTCGTAACAACTGGAACTTGAGTTGTAGCAACTGGAGCTTCAGTCGTAGAAACAGGAGCTTCAATTGTCGATACTGGAGCTTCCGTTGTCGAGATTGGAGCGTCTGTTGTAGTAGATGTTGGAGCTTCAGTCGTCGGTCCTGGGACTACTGTCGTTGAAACTGGGGCCTCCGTTGTTGTACCTGGTACTTCCGTCGTTGATACTGGAGCGTGAGTCGTAACAACTGGAACTTGAGTTGTAGCAACTGGAGCTTCAGTCGTAGAAACAGGAGCTTCAATTGTCGATACTGGAGCTTCCGTTGTCGAGATTGGAGCGTCTGTTGTAGTAGATGTTGGAGCTTCAGTCGTCGGTCCTGGGACTACTGTCGTTGAAACTGGGGCCTCCGTTGTTGTACCTGGTACTTCCGTCGTTGATACTGGAGCCTGAGTCGTAACAACTGGAACTTGAGTTGTAGCAACTGGAGCTTCAGTCGTAGAAACAGGAGCTTCAATTGTCGATACTGGAGCTTCCGTTGTCGAGATTGGAGCGTCTGTTGTAGTAGATGTTGGAGCTTCAGTCGTCGGTCCTGGGACTACTGTCGTTGAAACTGGGGCCTCCGTTGTTGTACCTGGTACTTCCGTCGTTGATACTGGAGCGTGAGTCGTAACAACTGGAACTTGAGTTGTAGCAACTGGAGCTTCAGTCGTAGAAACAGGAGCTTCAATTGTCGATACTGGAGCTTCCGTTGTCGAGATTGGAGCGTCTGTTGTAGTAGATGTTGGAGCTTCAGTCGTCGGTCCTGGGACTACTGTCGTTGAAACTGGGGCCTCCGTTGTTGTACCTGGTACTTCCGTCGTTGATACTGGAGCCTGAGTCGTAACAACTGGAACTTGAGTTGTAGCAACTGGAGCTTCAGTCGTAGAAACAGGAGCTTCAATTGTCGATACTGGAGCTTCCGTTGTCGAGATTGGAGCGTCTGTTGTAGTAGATGTTGGAGCTTCAGTCGTCGGTCCTGGGACTACTGTCGTTGAAACTGGGGCCTCCGTTGTTGTACCTGGTACTTCCGTCGTTGATACTGGAGCGTGAGTCGTAACAACTGGAACTTGAGTTGTAGCAACTGGAGCTTCAGTCGTAGAAACAGGAGCTTCAATTGTCGATACTGGAGCTTCCGTTGTCGAGATTGGAGCGTCTGTTGTAGTAGATGTTGGAGCTTCAGTCGTCGGTCCTGGGACTACTGTCGTTGAAACTGGGGCCTCCGTTGTTGTACCTGGTACTTCCGTCGTTGATACTGGAGCGTGAGTCGTAACAACTGGAACTTGAGTTGTAGCAACTGGAGCTTCAGTCGTAGAAACAGGAGCTTCAATTGTCGATACTGGAGCTTCCGTTGTCGAGATTGGAGCGTCTGTTGTAGTAGATGTTGGAGCTTCAGTCGTCGGTCCTGGGACTACTGTCGTTGAAACTGGGGCCTCCGTTGTTGTACCTGGTACTTCCGTCGTTGATACTGGAGCCTGAGTCGTAACAACTGGAACTTGAGTTGTAGCAACTGGAGCTTCAGTCGTAGAAACAGGAGCTTCAATTGTCGATACTGGAGCTTCCGTTGTCGAGATTGGAGCGTCTGTTGTAGTAGATGTTGGAGCTTCAGTCGTCGGTCCTGGGACTACTGTCGTTGAAACTGGGGCCTCCGTTGTTGTACCTGGTACTTCCGTCGTTGATACTGGAGCGTGAGTCGTAACAACTGGAACTTGAGTTGTAGCAACTGGAGCTTCAGTCGTAGAAACAGGAGCTTCAATTGTCGATACTGGAGCTTCCGTTGTCGAGATTGGAGCGTCTGTTGTAGTAGATGTTGGAGCTTCAGTCGTCGGTCCTGGGACTACTGTCGTTGAAACTGGGGCCTCCGTTGTTGTACCTGGTACTTCCGTCGTTGATACTGGAGCGTGAGTCGTAACAACTGGAACTTGAGTTGTAGCAACTGGAGCTTCAGTCGTAGAAACAGGAGCTTCAATTGTCGATACTGGAGCTTCCGTTGTCGAGATTGGAGCGTCTGTTGTAGTAGATGTTGGAGCTTCAGTCGTCGGTCCTGGGACTACTGTCGTTGAAACTGGGGCCTCCGTTGTTGTACCTGGTATTTCCGTCGTTGATACTGGAGCCTGAGTCGTAACAACTGGAACTTGAGTTGTAGCAACTGGAGCTTCAGTCGCAATCACCGGAGTTTCTATAGTAGATGCTGGCACTAACGTCGCCGTAGCAACCGGTGCCTCTGTTGTTGACACTGGAGCTGCAGTCATAGGAGCTTCTGTAGCCACTGGAGCAGACGTAAAAGCTGTGGTTTCAGTCGTTACAGGAGTCGCAATTGTAGTGACTGGAACTTGTTGCGTCGCTGGTGCTATAGAAATCGTAAAAATCGCTTCACTCGTCACGTCCTGCAGCCTTCTGTCTCTCGTCCTCCTTCGTCCGACACGACCAAAGTCTCTTGCTCGCCACTCTGCAGTCGGGAGACACGTCGTCTCTGCTTCCTCGTCCAGTACACATCCCAATAGACCAGTGTCCACGACTGCACAGCAGCTGTCCTGTGCTAAAACTCCGTCCCCCAAGACGTCGCGCTGCCCCGCTCGAGGACACGCAAGCGGCTCGTCACCTGCGCTGTCCACGGGCCCTTCGCACGGCCTCGCAGGCACACAGAAGGCACCAGACACGCCCGCGACGTGCACAGGTCGCTCTCGGTCGTCACAGAGGGAGGAGACGACCCGGAGGCTGTGGACGTTCGGAGACGCCACTAGCGCCGCGCACAGGACGGCGGTCGTCCTCATTGCGGAGTGCACCCACTAGAGCAGTAACGGGCGTTCAGAGATGTACCCCAGCTACGAGGTGGAAAGTGTCGTCTGTTGATGCCGCGAGGTTTTCTCGAAGTGGCGGCACGAACGAACCCACTGAACGATATTGAGTGATATCACTTGTGGGTTCGACACGAAAAGGGGCGATGGGAGTAACACACACAATCAAGCAGCAGTTACTCCCTAGCACCGACCGACATACACCAGAAGGCAACTTTGCACGGACCTCTACAGTGGTTGTGGCACTCTATTGCATTCACGTTGGGGACCATCACGTGTGCAGGATTATGGATTCCACGAAAATTGGGAAACATCTTTCGTGCTATTTGCGCTCGTTGCGACACCAAGACTTCAGCGATTTGCATGCATTTGAGTCGACACTTTCCTGTACGACAGCAGGATTGGTGTCGTCGTTGATGAACGAGCTGGTACTACCAGAACACACCGCGTATCATACTATCAATTGCGAACGTTGTGCTAGGGTGGATCATTTCGGGCTTTGAGTACAATGGCTGGTGATATGCATGTTGAAGTTTGTGGTCAGGGTGGACCGAAGGACAGACCACGACTGCAATGCTGCCAGTGCTTCGTGGAAAGCCGTCTGATCTCGGTGCAAGGCCAACAGCGGTGGTGAGCTCGAAGCGTCAAAGGTGTCCACTTCAGAATTCCTACCAGTTCAGTCGAAATGTGGCTCACGTTGAAGGAAGTACTATCACAATCTTGGCTAGCTCACCTCGCTCACTACTACAGCTATCGTTCTCTCCCGACTAATGCTCCCGACCGGGTCGAGGTAGCCCCATTATCTCGTGCAGCTCCTCGACCAGCAATCCATAGGTGATCTGGTGTCTTGCAGCCACAGGATCCACAGGGGTTGGTACTACACGGCGAGACACTCGACGTGTGTGAAAGCTGTCGATCTGCAACGTTGCTGCTGCCAACGACCGGTGCAGTCCCTCAACTTGTTGTCGTAAAGCCTGCAGTTCCGCTTGGCTCTCGCTGCGTCCGCCGGAGCTAAGACCCTCGCGCTCGAGTTCTTCGCGCTGTTCCAGGTCTTCGTCGTCACCAAACATGGTCGAGTTGGACAAGGTCGACACGAACGACATGTTTGAAACACTCGCGCTGAGATGCGATTTTTCACCGGCGTCCTGACGCACTCGACTGCTAGTGCGCGTGCGCCATTGACGGCTCAGCGTCTCTGGGCAAAGCAGCGTGAATTGCTCACTGTTATTGATGAAATCGACGTCCATAGAGTCGTCGGCATCGTCGGCATCGTCAGCATCACCAATGCTTGTCTGTTGTCTGTCAGTGCTGTGTCCTACAGATTCAGCTTCTAGCGCTGGTCGAGGAGGGCCAGGTTCGGCAAGTCCATCGTCAATGCAGGAGTTGCTGGTACTACTGGTGACGCTGAAATTGCTACCATCGCTGAAATGCCGATAAGTTGTTGTTAGTGTCGACAGATCGGCCTTCATCCCTCGAATACGTTCGAGCAAGTCACCAGTCGATTCGGGGTTGCTACCGACAGACTGGGAGGAAATGCTTGGTTCGCCACTGCCTCTCCGCTGATTGCTGTATCTGAGCTGGGTATGATGGAAGTCTGTTTCGTCCTGGTTGGGAAGTGGAATGTCCACTAAGTCGTCAAACGAGTCGAACTCGCTCAGAGAATAGCTGCTTGAGCTGCTTGACGATGCATCAACTTGGTCGTCTTCATAGTCATACAGTCGGATCGCTCCGTCCGCAAAACCAGCACGTGTTAGTCGTGCAGACATTTGCGAATCACTAGAAATGGAAAACGTGCTGCTTCCAGACGACAGCGATTTTGGTCGAGTTTCATACTCGGTGTTGTTGTTGATAGGGTTGGTTGTCGAGTTTAACGACGATGGAGACGAAGGGAACGAGCCGGTGTCCCTCAGGTGATACACAAAAACGTCGTAGCCACCAGTAGCTTGTGATCCTGTACGTGACTGCACCACACAGGCCGTGCAAATGCGAACGTTAGTGGTGGTATTAGTATCCATATCCACTTCACGGGCAGGAGCGCAAGACGCACATACGACCTCTCCGCAGTGACGGCAGTGGTGTTTGCGTCTTCTAAGCGCAAATGGTTTCACACACACAGCGCACGCCTTGCGTGCATCATCGGCCACCCAGTCATCTCGAGGCATGTGCTGCAGCTTGTTAAGCCGGCGACGCTCTAACAGCAAATCCAATCTCCCAATTGCTGCTACCCGGTGGCGCATCCGCCGAGCCAATGTCAATGCACTCGCCTTCCCAGAGTTTGATGCGGCTCCATTGCTGTCGTTCGCAACACCGAGAGTTGTGCCTTCTGCTATACGCATCTGCAAAATTGAGGTGACCTGGACCACATCAGAGCGATCCGTGGGGAGAATGAGGATGCCGGTGCGGTGGAGATGACCGCGTGCCAGACCGACTCCAGCAAGCGACGGCACTTCACCTTCACGAACGATCGACTCCTGAATGCTGAAACCAAACAGCTCGGGGTCGCTGCCATTGGCGTCGCAATTGCTATCAGAGTCACTACGGTGAATACCCGAATGCTCTAGAAAGCAATAGTCTGTACCAACAGGAGATCCTGCTGTATTTAGTGCTTTTCCGTCGTCGAAGGCTGCCCATTTGATCGTCGTAAATGCTTGTGAGTTGGTTTTGACCGAGTTTGAACCGTTCTTGGGTGTCCCTGCAATCGTATGCAAGCACACACCATCAACAAAACGCGATTCGTGTAGAAAATGCATCGCGCGCCGATAATCCTCTGTAACAGGAGACGCCAGTGCCTCTAGAGCCTCGCTGATGGTTCCGGCTGCAAACGCCGTCGCACTCATCATCAAACATGCTGATGCGACTGCTTGTGGCTCGTCGGGTTTACTCGCTACTGCAGATGTTGAAGGTGAAGTGCTAGTGCTGTCGCTGCCTTCGATGCAGTGCGCTTGTGCGTACGTCACTCCGTCCTTCTCCATCGTCTTCTTCCAGTCGAGGGTCTTCATGGAATTGCGCAGAGCCTTAGCACTACGCTCGCCGGTGGCCACATACCGACGTCTCTCCTCGCCCGTAAGCCGCACCTGCGGGAAGAAGTCCGTCTTGACGGGGAACTCCATGCGTCCGTTGCCAGCTCAGTCCGAAGACGGGAAATCTCGAGTGAACGACTCGATCGACAGTGCTCTAGACGACGTCGGTGGTTTCGTTCTTTCGACATTTTTACGCTGTTCAGTTCGCTGGAACGGCTGCAGCAGCTCGAGAGGCGTCCAGAGACTTCAGTTTGAGCCCCTTGCTCGATCTTCTTTCGCGCGGATGAGAGAATGGTCGAGCACTTTGCCCGTCGTTTCGTAGCGCAGTCTATTCAACGAGGACTCGCAGCATCACGAGGCACTAAACGCCTCTGCTGGATTCCTACGAAGGAACCGGATCACCGCCGTCGGCTCGATTTGCAATGGGGACTAGGAAGCACCACCGAAAGCAGTGCGTCCAACGTGGGTCAATCGCGTCACCGGCTCTAGTGTCATTGTCCTGCATGATGGCTACACTTCAACCTAGACGTTTTCTACATGCCACTTCAATCTAGACGTCTTCTAGCTTGAGCTACATTCTGACTTGACCTTTGTATGTACACGCCATCCATCCACATGTTGGCACGCCGTCGGGCTCTGCTGGTGCCAGTGCGTCGCGCACTGCTCTCGACCGCCGCTGACGGCTTCGAGTCGCTGGCGCTGGAGAACAAGCAGCTGCTGCCTGCGCCCGTCGTGGCGCAGCGTGTGCTCGAGTATCTGCAAGTGGATTCGCGTGACGTGCAGCGCGTACTGTCGACGGACGAGCTGCGGCCGCTGCCGTACAAGACGCTGTTCGCTCCGCCTCAGGTGCATCGACTCACACCATTGGTGCAATGGGGATTCGGCCAACTCGAGCGCGAGTCGCTGGCCGCTGACGCCGTGTTTAAGGCGCTCGAGCCACACGCGAACATGGTCAGAAGCTCCGTGTGGCGTCAGTACTTCCAACGCCAGTTTTTCCTGTCTGGTGCCCCGTTGCGGGCGTATCTACGAGCTTATAAGAGCCACAGTGTCTCGACACTTAACACTACAGTAGTGGGAGTGGCGGGGGAGGAAGCAGACGAAGACGAAGAGGACGAAGACGAACAAGATGCTTCGGACAAGACGAAACAGGTGCCTGTTACTACTTCCCGGAGAAAAGAGTACTCAACGAAGAGCAAATCTGTGACCATTCTAGCTGAGAATAAGGAGTGGGAATGGCTACCGATGCACGTGGCCACCAGTATCGTTAAAGAGTTTTGTTTTCGTGGACGGTTCGCTGAGGCTATTGAGTCGTACGCGTCGTTGCCACTGTCGGATGCAGCGCGTCGCGATGTAGTGGCGATTTTGCAAGACTATGAGCAGTACTCATCTGTGTTGTACCTCTACGAGGTGCATCGTGCCATGGGTGGAGCTGTGAAGTCGCTGGATGTCGCACCGGAACTCGATGCTCTCAAGAAAGTCGATCGTGTCGAGGAGATGGACATGCGTTTCCAGGAGCTTCCGGCCAAGGAGCAGAGTCGCGCGGATATTCAGGCGCTTATGGGCAATTAAGGAGAGGCAAAAGGTCAATCAATGAAAGAACTCAAGCATTGTTCTCGTTACTTTGCATTAGAAATCAAAATCGCCAGAGCTCTTGCTTGACCTCGAAGACATTCGACACTATCTCACAAGTATACCGATGCTCGCCTTCAACCGGTTTGCAGCACACCACATTTGTTCAAGTCCTACAGGACAGTCGTAGTGTGGTTGGTAGCAGTCATGAGGACGGAGTGGTCCGTGGGGCCATCGCGCATGGTGTTCAAGACGGGCGTCTTGTTGTCCATCTCGTCGAAAGCCTGCTTCTTCTTGCGGATTACGACGATGGCGGCCACGGCAACCATACCTACAGCAGCACCGACACAGACGACAATGTAGGCGGTGCCTCCAGATCCACCACCTGAAGACTGAGTGTTCGCCTGCTCAACCGAATCACCGTTGTCATTTGTCTGCAGGGTCGACGGGGAGGTTCCGGTTGTCTGCACACCCGCCTTCTCGTGTGAAGTAGGTTTGGTTGTGACGCTAGTCTGAGTCGTGGACTTGCTGCTAGACTCCCTGCCAGTCTTGCTGTTGGACTCGGCGCCCACGTCCATGCCATTGGAGTTTGAAGTCTCGTTGTGAGTACCAATCTTGCCAATGAAATCGTTCCACTGACTGTCACCGGCATTGGCATCGCCCGGAGCAGAAGCAGAGGCACTCGAAGTCGTGGGGATCTCAGTAGGAGGTTGCGTAGGTACTTCGGTCGGTGGTTGCGTAAACGGAGCTTCAGTCGGGGCTTCGGTTGGGGGTTGAGTAGGAGCTTCCGTTGGAGGTTGGGTTGGAGCATCCGTTGGAGGTTGGGTTGGAGCTTCCGTCGGTGGTTGAGTCGGTGCTTCCGTCGGTGGCTGAGTGGGGGCCTCTGTCGGTGGCTGAGTGGGGCCCTCTGTCGGTGCCGGGGTAGGCGCAGCAGTCGTGGGTGTTGGCGCAGTGTACTGCTGCACGGTGGTTTGGGCCTCGTCAGCGACCTGGTCAACCGATTGCGTTGCACTACCGGATCCACCTGGGCAGAATGTCACGGTGAAGTCTGTCGAGCTGGGGCAAGAATGCGTCTTGGTGTCGTCCGCTGGGTACTGGTAAGCGTCACTGCAGCCGTTCTCCATGCACGTGAGCGACACACAGCGGTTGCCGTCCGTCTTACCCGGCTCGATGCTCATAGCAACGTTGAAGCCCACGCCACCGGTGACGGCCATGCATTCCTCCAGACTACCGCAGTTACCGGGGCCCTGCTTCTCACCGGTGGGGATGATACTGATGTCGTACCAGGCAGCGTTTTGGTCAGCCGAGAACTCGGCCAGCGTCGCCTGGCCTCCTGTGCCCTTGCGGTACACGTACGCACCGCCGGGGGAGACCGTGCGCGTGCTGGTGCCGCCCACCGGGAGCGTCTCAGTGGTCTTTGAGTCGAACACGTCGATAGGTTCGGAGCACGAGTTTACGAGGGTGACTTCAAAGGCTTGAGTCTGGGTAATGAGGCCGACGGCTACAGCCACCACGGCATTCACGGACGAACGCCAAACCATGTTGTGCTTTTTAGTTGATGTAAGACACGGAAGTGAAGACCTGCCGTGTGCTTCTCTCTCTGTCGGCGAAACGTAGAGTGGGGACGGCGCACTCGAGACACGGGAAGGCGATGCTGTAAGGGTGCAATTGGTGCCTCATCGCGGTGTCGGAAGGGCATGTTTGACCACGGTTCCCCGCAACAAAAGTCCCGTCAAGGTCAAGTTGACTGCAAACGGATCATCCCACGCACAGCATGAACTAACAAAGACCGGTCGAACAGCAAGATAGACGCGTTATCGTCCTCTTGCGCTGGGCAACAAAGCTCAAACGCGTCTGTACAACGCGAAGAGAGCACGTAGAGGTTGATTCATCATGAATAGGTCTTCACGAAAACTTTAGTGCTTTTCATCAAATTCTTAGCGAATAAGTTTGTCGACTCCGTACGTAGTGCAAGCTTGTGCGCACCATTCAATCGACGTGCTATTCGCGTTCTACTGTACCTAACCATATTTCTGTTCAACATTATATCTATTTGGCCAGCTACAGTCTCGGTGTACTTCGTCTTTTTTGCTCTGTTCCAATGTTGCCTGGCTGGTTGTGTACATCCACCAGTCAAGGTCGGCGGTCACGATTCTTGCTTCTCATAACTCATCAACCTACCGCTGGCAACCGTGTACATCCTAGAGCTGACACAGTTGACAGTAGACGACATCTTGACTCAGGATTCTTGAGCAGCGGACGGTGTTGGTTGCTGGTCTGGTGCTTTAGCTGTCCCGTAGCTTCTGCATTGGGAGTCTCGAGAACGAACATGCACTTCAAACTGTTGGATGGCATCAGAAGGAGAATGGTGCTTTCAATCGTCGCAAACTTAATGGGAAAGATGTTAGAGCTTGCAGTACACCGAAAACGATATTGCCAGAGCTAGTCATCTCCCCATCGAGAAAATCGTTGTTATCTGAAATCGAGTCGAGCACACTCGACCCTTAGCGCAGCATAGATTTCATGTATGGCAGGCTGCACACACTTACACAACGTGTCAAAGGCTCTGGCAGAAACGAAGCAAAGTCGTCGTTAACAGTTTAGCACAGCATCGGTAGCAGATACTTTTCTAAGGCACAATGTAGCTAAAACGTGAACAAGATTCAAGCAATTACATGTTGAAGTTGACTTCAACATCCAAAATCGGAATTCCTCATTGGCTGTAGGCTCAAAGCTCAAAGCGCGAAAGGACAGTAGCCCAGACTCTTTCTACATGCCTACGCATAGACCTTCGTCATCTGCGTCCTCCAGTCCGCCTATAGGCCAGGACGGCGCTCTCATCGACGACGATGAAGCCACTAAGATCGAGCGAGATGACGTGGAGCGCCGTCGCTGCTGGCTGCTCAAGCTACCGCAGTTGTATACGCCCAAGCATCGCCAGCGCCATGTGGTCCTCGACCTCGACAACACTGCGGCTTCGCTGGTCATGAGCCGCCTGCTTTTCCGCTCCATCGAGGGCGCCCACTGCCCCCACGACGTCCGTCTCCACTTTGAGAGACTCACCGACCGCTTGTGTGGCGCCAGTTCGTCCGTCGTCGTCATGCACCAAGTGGCCATCTACACGAAGACAAACCCGCACATTGCACAGGCTCTAGAGAAGTTTGGAAGGGCACTAAAGGCTAGCGGCAACGATGACAATGTACTACAGACGGAGCTATTGACACAACTGCACAAGGGAGCAGCAACAGCCAACGGGAAGACGCTGGTTCTCGCTATGGGAGGAGGAAATCTTGGCACTACTAACACGTCAGCGTATCAAGAGATCATCTCTAAGTTTCTGGTTGAAGGCTGGCACGTCGAGATCCACGCGTGGTTGCGTGCACTGAATGACGGATATTTGCGACTCCAGTGCGAGAATCCCGCCCGTGTGGTAGTGAAGCCACTGGACGAAGTGATTCACGACATTACATATCTGAGAAAGTGGTCAAATTGCGGGGCTGTCAAACATGATTGCCCCACGTTGAGACTAGAAGGAGCGTCGTTGAAGGTAGAGACAAGCCCTGCGGCATCCGAGTCAGACTGCAATACCATCCGACCCGATGCATCTATTCGCGCGTCCAGTGTATCGCCAATCCAGAATCGAGCACATTCTGTTCCACCACCAGCGACATCTCCGAATGCTTCGTGGATTAAGGCCGCAATATTTGGTCAACGTGCAGCTAGCCCTGTGTCAACCAGCTCATCAACGGCGTTTTCATCCTTCGCGAGCCACCTCGAAGACTTTGCTGGAGCTACGCCCTTTGTTCCGTCTCCTCGCGTTCCGAGCCAGCCCCTCCAGCTCCTCCAACGACTTTCACGAAGAAAACGTCCACCACTCTTCTTCCACAGCTGTCCTCGTTGTCGTCTCCATCAGCAATGACCCCGGCGTTCAATTCTCCGTCGACGCCGACACCCACACAACCGGCATATCGTTGGATGTTGTGGGAGCTGCAGCTCCAGCAGATGCGCGACCTGATCTCAGCCCAGCAGACCGATCTTGCGATGCGGCAGTGTGCTTTGCAACAGACCACGGAGTTGATGCGACTTCTGCAGGACCAAGAGAGGAAGTTATGGCAGTCCACCGGATCGTACCAACAAACGAACAGTACACAAGGTCCATGGGGATTCTAAGCCCACTGCAAGCAAGACAGAAGCAAGCATCTCATTCATACAGTATTATTAATAGCGTACCACAATCGTAAACTACTAAACTAGTAGTGCCCCCAATTAATAGTGTCCGTTTGTATGTTGAAGTGGTCGTTGTAGACCACCAACGGAACAGCCGTTGGCACCGTTATGTCCTTACGTTAATCAATAGTGATGTACCGGAAAGACAGCTGAATATCGTGTGGACACATGAATTAGAGAAGATCTACAGAAAAATACGTGGAGGGGGCGAAGGGGTCGTTTCGCCTCACACGGGAATTTGCCAGCCAAGCCTCAAGACAAGAACGATGGCGCCCGCCGCAGAGGACGTACTGGGCGAGCTCTACGCCTGGGACTCGGAGATCGAGGACGACTCAGCGCTGGCTGCCGACGACCCGAAGCGCGACGAGGACAAGGCGGAGGACGCGTACGAGCAGATCATCCACACAGCCAGTGGTGACGCCAGCGACGTGGTGTTGAGTCTGGCGGCACAGCTGCTGCACAAACACTTCTTCCGCTTCCACACGTGCAACTCAACGTGGTGGACGTGCTACTCAAGCTCTGCGGACCCGCGCGCTCGCAGGCTGTGCGCATCCACACACTGCGCGCGCTGCTGCAGATCGTCAAGACGCCGCCGGCTGCCTGCCGCCGCCTCCACGCCCACGTCGGCCACGTCCATCGCGCGCAAGAACACGCACATGTGGCTACAGCGCATCGAAGAGTTCGTGCTGCAGCTGCTGGACACGGAGTCATCCGCCGTCATTGTGCGTCAGGTGACGCCGCTGCGACAGGCGCTTGAGGAGCGACTAGCGACGGAGCTGGATGGGACCAAGAGCCACAGTACAGACAACGAACAAAGCAACAGCCAGACGCCGCCATCCACGGAGCTCAGTCGCAAGAAGTCGCGCGACGACGTGGAACCGATGGAAGACGCACCGGCCGAGAAAGAAGCCCAAGCACGAAGACGAGACCAGATTCCCAAAGGAGGGGAAGATTATTCAGCTGAACCGCGACTCCAGCAGCAACGCCACTCGCGCAATGGCAACGACGAACCCTCGTGGAAGAAGCAGCTGCTTAATGGTCGCACGGTCGAGAACGAAGGCAGACGCCAGAAGGTGAACGCCTTCTCTCCACGCAACTGCCCCCCGTGCCCCTACTTGTTCCTAGGAAGTGTACCACGTCACACACCCAGTGTTGAGATTGTGGAATTCTTGTCTCCTGTGTGGCCCGAGATTGACAATGAGTGTGCAGATCAAACAGCCGGACCACAATGCGACTGCTTACGCGTTCGTGAGCATGCCTTCGATTGAACACGCTCGCGAAGCCATCCACTATGTGAACGCGAACAAGTTTCGTGGCCGTGCTTTCTTGAACGCGAACTTCGCGCGTGGACCACCCGTGGATACAGTGTTGTTT
>VOQZ01001999.1:0-29012 GCA_008079305.1 Phytophthora palmivora
ACCGTGCATTGGGTGAGATATCCACCACTGCACGGAGGATGGGTATCCAAAGACGGCCATACTGATGAGGCCTAGCCAGCCCCCAGAGGAGCCCATTCCCTGCCCAAGTTGCCAGGACGACCCTCTCGAAGCAAACGTTACAGTAGAGTCACAGTTTCGTTCCTCTCTGGCAAAAGTGTCTTTCCGAGGCGGGGATTTCTACCCCCGGAGGCACAATTCCAGGACACGAGGGCGATAAGGAGGTTGCAGCTGGAGCCCGTTGCCGTACTAAGGTTTAGTCCTGTCGCACCTTTGCTCTCCGGAGCCGCGACCCTGAGGCGCCCATGTTTGCCCGCAAGCAGCATGGGAAGTCTCATACCCAGCCGAGGCGCTGAGGCAGATCCATGTGGCGAGAAGAGCCGGCTTGGCCGGGCCGCCTGCCTTATCCTCGGAGAGTGGTCGTGTATGGGGCCGGCACGTTGGATTTGGGGGTGACCCCAGTCCCGTGCTTTCTGTGTCCGCGACAGGGCGCGTGCGGACAGCCACATGGCATGGTCGCGGACCTGCCGAGTCATTGGGGACAGTGACTTGAGGGCTTATGGCTTACCTTTTGTTTAGCGGTGAACTGAGACCTTTTACTTCGGTAAAAGGAATTTTTTTGCCGCGGCATCTGGAACCGCTTACCGCACGTTTTTTCAACACAAGAAGAAGCGCGAAGATGTAGACAATTAAGAAAGTAAGAGTTTAGACTAACGTAGGTTTGTGTTAAGTGTTTGTAGGACAATGGCGAGAAAGCGCAAGTATGGAAGCGAAGAAGAAGTCAAAGCAGCCTATCGTGCGCCAGATGGGCACGAAGAACCTGCTGCAAAACGACGACGAATGAAGAACCTCAGTGCAGCTTTGATCCGGTTTAGAAAGCAGCAGTCTGAGACGAGAGAACAGGAGAATGCAGACTCCATTCCGGCCGTTGTCAGCGCGTTGCAGGCTGTTGAGATCGGGTCTGAACAATATGCGACGGTGGCAAGTACTTCAACCACAGTCGCAGAACCTCCACGACCTGCCAACTCTGGGTTTGCAGTAGGCATGGAACCTGCAATAAATAATCACCCAGAGCCACGACGGAGTCCAACGGCCAGGCGTTCCCGAGCCAATATGACGCCGTCTCAATTAGCTCGCGTTCGTGCGGCAGATGCGAGAGAGGAAACGTCGGGCCAGGGCTAACCGATCGGAGTCGCAAATAGATCGAGATCGGCAACAAGATGCCCAACGTGCGAGAGCTCGGCGAGCGCTATTGAATCCCGTGAATTGGGAGAATTACGCGAATCGAACCGCGTTTGCCAGAGTATCCAAAGGGACGATCTTTCGAGCGAGCACAAGAACAGCGACGTCGGGAAAATACTGCTGCGGCATCTGTTCGTCGTAGTGAAATGACTGAGAACACTTGAGATACAAGAGAACAGGATGCTGAACGCATCGGACGCGAAGAGAACGTATGACAGAGGAAGAACATCAGACACTACGAGATGAACACGCTGCTCGACAGCACCAAGCTATGTCGAAGAGGAAGACGTCGGATTATACGAGACGAAGATGCGCCGCTGCGAGCGCAGAGATGCCATGACGACGAAGATCGTCAAACAATACGAGACGAAGACACCGCTGCTCGGCGTGCACGAGATGCCATGACGAGGAAGAGCGTCATACAATACGAGACGACAGACACCGCTGCTCGGCGTGCCACACGAGATGCCATGACGGGGAAGAGCGTCAGACAATACGAGATAAGACACCGCTGCTCGGCGTGCACAGAGATGCCATCGGAGGAAGACGTCAAATACAGACTAAGACGCCGCTGCTCGGCGTGCCACACGAGATGCCATGACGGAGGAAGAGCGTCAGACAATACGAGATGAAGACGCCGCTGCTCGACAAGCGACAAGAGATGCCATGACGAGGAAGAGCGTCAGACAATACGAGATGAAGATGTCATGCTCGGCGAGCGAGAAGAGATGTCATGACGGAGGAAGAGCGTCAGTATTTACGAAATCAAGACGCCATCGCTCGACGAGCGACAAGAGAGACTATGACGGAGGAAGAACAACAGACCATACGAGCTCGAGCGCGGCCGCTCGACAAGCCATACGAGATGCGATGACAAGAAGAAGATCTTGATCGACGAAGAGAGGGAGAACGATTTCGACGCGCCGTTCGCGAAAGTACCAAAAAGGGCTTGCGTACTACGAAGAGTTCGATCCCGCTATCATTCCTGGCGGTCGCCATTATTTCTCCCGGTACACGGACGATACCCTGGAGCACGAACGAGTCTGTCAGCACTGCGGCGCTTGGAAATTCCCGACGAAACCGAAGGAAGTTGTTGTCGTAAGGGATTGGTGACTGTTCCTCCCCCTCGCGAAGCTCCAGCTGAACTTAACAGACTCTTCGGCAATCCGAGATTCAAACAGTCGATCCGCGCATACAACCGTCTTTGCGTTCACATCAATGGGATCCTCACGTACCCGCTCTCTCAACGTCGACGAAAGGGTAACTCGAAGTGGTGTGTACAACTTCCGCGTACAGGGGTCTGTCTGTCATCGTATGGGAGCACTACTACCTACCGCCCCTCAACCGCCGACCAATGTTTGCGCAAGTATACATTAATGATCCGGATATGGAAGCACGCGTAGCAAGCCGGATGGGGATGACAGATGGATTGGACCCAGCCATACTGGAAAAAATCGACCAGTGATGACTGCCCACAACGGGTACACACAACAGTTTCTAAACGCTCGCAGACTGTTGATTGATCGTGCTGGACCGGCGTACCAAGCAGCCGTGGAGCAGTTTGCACGGCAATTAGTTGCTGGTGAAGCAAGACCTGGCGATAACCCTGCACTGCGTCTGAATGAGTTTCTGCCTCGAGATGAGGATCTACGACTTCGGTTGCATGTGGCGCGGAACGCAAATCCGGGTACCCACAATGTACCCACTGCATCCGAAGTGGCAGCTATCATTATTGATCGAGCTGCGGCCGAGCATAGAGATATCATTTTGAATACCCGTCAGGGAGGCTTCAAACGAATTTATGAAACGAGTGAGAGCTACGATCCACTTCAATACCCTCTCCTGTTTCCGTACGGAGAGCCGGATGGACATACGACCTTCCATATGTGGGCAACCCTGTGGACAGTAACGGTAAACCACTGACGATGTCACTCCGAGAGTACGAATCGTATGTTCTTCATGACCGGACTGCGAGCAATTCTCTCATTCTCCGAGGAGGACGCCTGACCCAGCAGTATTGTGTGGACCAATGGGCCAAATGTGAGCAAGAACGCCTGCGGTTCATCGAAAAGAACCAACTTCAGTACAGATTGGAAACACTGCAAGGTCTCACCGATGCCCTGCGGAACGAATCTGTCGATGTACACAGAGTGGCGGCAAATGAGGAAGTGGCACAACGTAGGTCTACGGCTACTACACGGCAATCACGGGACACAGGGGTAGACTCAACTGAACCTGAAGCAGAAAACATCGGCCGCAAGGTTATTATACCTCCAACTTTACAGGAGGGCCGCGCTACATGTACCAGCGTTTCCTGGATGCCATGGCTATAGTTCGAGAGACGGGTGCACCCAATCTTTTCATCACCATGACGTGTAACCCCAACTGGCCTGAAATCAAGGAAAATCTTAGACCTGGAGAGAAGGCATCTGATCGTCCGGACGTTGTTGCGCGTGTGTTCATGCAGAAGCTGAAGACCCTCAACAAGGACCTCGACGAAGGCTGCTGGGTGTTGTAGCTGCCCGGATTCACGTGGTGGAGTACCAAAAACGTGGTCTACCTCACGCCCATATCCTGCTAATTATGCGACCGGAAGACAAGCCCGTAACGGCGGAGGATGTCGACCGCTTGACGTCAGCAGAGTTGCCGGACAAGGAGACACACCCTGAGCTCTATGAAACCGTCATTTCAAATATGTTGCACGGTCCATGTGGGCAACAAAATCCGAACTGCCCCTGCATGAAGAACGGTAAATGCTCCAAGAAATTCCCCAAACAGTTCGCAGAAGAAACGATAATGGTTGAGGATAAGTATCCTACGTACAGGAGACGTCGTCGACCTGAAGGAATTCTGAGCCACAAGGGGAAGGTGTGGGATAACGCAAAGATCAATCAGTGGGTCGTGCCTTACAACCCATTTCTATCGCAGAAATATGACTGCCACATCAACGTTGAAGTATGCGCTACGAACAAGGCAGTGAAGTACATCTACAAGTACGTCTACAAGGGTTCGGATATGACGACGATCACTATTGAAGGAGAGGAAATTCAGGCGAACGAGATTCTCCAGTACTTGCTGGGTCGCTATATTTCTCCGGTAGAGGCTTGCATGCGACTATTCGGCTTTCCCACACAAGGTTCTTCACATGCCGTTGTGAATCTTCCTATCCACCTGGAAGGAATGAGTCTGGTCACGTATCGAGATCATGCAACGACTCCGCAGCTTCAGAACTTGGTCCGGCGAGGAGATCGAACAAAGTTGACTGCGTTTTTCAATTTGTGTACGCAAGACCCAGAAGGAACCGCTGATTTGCTGTACAAGGATGTGCCTGTGAAGTACAGGTGGGATGATCGTTTGAAGTATTGGGTACCGTACAGAAGATACGTTGCTTCGCTGGGTAGATTGGTGCACGTCTCGCCACAAGACCCGGAGCGGTTTTACCTTAGACTTCTACTGTGCCATCGGCGATCACCCAAATCATTCGAAGATATTCGCACAGTGAATGGAGTGGTCTACGATACCTTTCACGACGCAGCACTGGCTGCTGGGTATTTGGAGAATGATCAAGAGTGGGAAGAATGCTTAGCGGAGGCAGTTTCGTTTAAGATGCCATCCGCTTTGCGCCAACTTTTGGGAATCATTTTGGTTTATTCGCTACCTGACCATGCTTCTGCTCTGTGGGATCGGTTTAAGAAGGATTTGTCAGAAGACTTTTTCAGATCCATCCAGGAAAGAGACGCGCAAAATAACTTTGACCGTGACGAGGATGTTAGCTGGCGCATGGCAGAGTATAAGTGCCTGATGTGGTTGGCGGACTATCTGATTTCGAACGGAAAAACGCTGAGTATGTATGGCCTTCCTGATCTTGAAACGTACAGCGATGTTTCTGATGAAGTCGCTCGCCAGTCAGCAGATCCTATGGATATCGTCGCACAGGAGGTAGCAGCGTACGAACCGGACGACCTCGAGAGAACTGCGACGCTTGCGGATCAGATGAACGAGAACCAGAAAGACATTTTTGACCAAGTCATCGAAGCTGTAAACCACCCAGTCGGTGGACAGAAGCTGTTTTTTGTGGACGGCCCGGGTGGAACTGGTAAATCGTTCTTGCTGGAGCAGATACTTGCTCATGTTCGTCTACAGAGAAAGGTGGCGATAGCAGTGGCTTCCAGTGGAATCGCAGCGACGTTGTTGACAGGAGGACACACGGCACATTCTACGTTTCGGATCCCTCTTAAACTGTCTGAGTTTTCGACATGTAGCCTGTCTTGGCAGAGTCAAAAGGCAGAACTGATCCGCAAGGCAAGTTTAATCATCTGGGATGAAGCTCCTATGATGCATCGAGCGTGTTTCGAAGCTGTGGATCGGTCGTTCCGGGATATTATGAAGAACGAGTTGGAGCCATTCGGAGGCAAGGTCATGGTTTTCAGTGGAGACCATCGACAGATCCTGCCTGTCTTGAAGGATGCTACTCGGGCGGAAACGCTGGAGGCTTGCTTCAAGTCTTCCCCGCTGTGGAGCCATTTACGACAAGTGCGTCTGACTGAGAACATGCGTGTTCAGACGGCTCCGGACCCAGCAAGCGCCGCTGAATTGGCCGATTTTCCGACTTCTTACTTCAGATTGGGGAGGGTCGATATCCGGTTAACTCCGAAATCAGTGAGAACGACATATGTCTTCCACGCGACATGTGCATTATACCAGGTGCACGAGCGGATGATCGATGGGATGACGAAGAAACCAAGGAGAACGAAACCATGGAAGCACCTCCAAACTTCAATCTACTACCGCCAACGGAAACACCTACTGATCGAGGTTTTGATGATCCTGATGAGGACAGGCGAAAGCGCAATGTCAATGCGCTTATTGATGCAGTGTATCCAGGCGTTGGTGACGACAATCTGCCGGATGAGTACTTCGTTGAACGAGCCATTTTGGCACCAACGAACGCAAGTGTAAGGCGAATTAACGACATGGTCTCGGAGCGTCTTTCAGGAGAAACGAAAGAGTACCTCTCTGTTGACAGTCTCGAAGGTGTTGCGGATCCAAACATGTTTGAGCCGGAGTTCTTGAACTCTCTGAATTTCTCCGGCATACCGCCACACCGGATTGTATTGAAAGCTGGAACTCCAATCATTATGATTCGTAACTTGAACAGCGACGCAGGGTTGTGTAACGGAACACGACTTCGAGTAGTGTCACTGCGTGAGCGAAGCATTGAAGCAACGATTATGTCTGGGCCGTTCAAGGGAAAGCGCGTATTCATTCCACGTATCATCTTCTACAATGAAGATGACGACAAGGAATTCCCGTTCAAGCTTCGGCGAAAACAGTTTCCTGTGGTTCCGGCTTTTGCGATGACGATCAACAAGGCCCAAGGACAATCTATCCACCACGTGGGGATCTACCTCGAGTCCCCTGTGTTCGCGCATGGACAGCTGTACGTAGCGTTGTCGAGGGTGACTTCACGGAAGGCGATCAAGATAGCAGTGGACCCGGAAGCCATCGACGAAGATGGGAACATACACACCAAAAACATCGTCTATCGGGAGATCTTCGATTTTTAAGTGCATAATTTCATATTTTCATGAATAAAATCTCTTACTTTTTATCTTTGTGGTTTTCATGTTAAAAACTTGAACCTACAATTATTTCCAACTTACAGGTCTTTATTAACCTTAACCAAACTACTGGGACCAACCATGTCCAAGCGTCCGCGTAGCGGGCGCCCAGAGCGCTAGTTTCCCGCACCCTAAAATCGTAGCCTGTCCGTCTGTCTGTCTGTCTGTCTGTCTGTCCGTCAATCGGTCACACCCCTCTCTACCGGACTCAACCCCTCGGTTGGCATCGTTTTCTGTGCCCACTTCGCATACATTTTTCACCCATCAAAGCAGCTGCACCTATCGTATTGACTGGAACTTTCTTTCACAAAATTACAAAAGTAGCACTGTCCGCATTATGATTCGGACTTAGCTGGAGCGTCGTCGAACTTAACTGAAATTGAACAGTAGTGCATTCTGAACCCATATTTGGACAACCATTTTCTACCAGTATCTATTATAATGATATTTGTTTTTTTGTTCTTTTATTTAATACTAAAACCACCAGCACCGTAAAACTGCTATACTAAACTGGCCGCGTCATCCAATTGATATGTACTGGCTGGCGAAACCGTGTTAGTGTTCAGGGTGCAGACATCACTCTCTGCAGACAGATAGAATAGTGTAAATCAAGAAAAAGGGTATTTTTAGTATAATGTTCTGTTTTTTCGTTTCAACTCGCACTTTAATCTATCTAACAGCTGCAGGTTGATCTGGTTTAATGTGGTGAAACTTGAGCGAGGTTTTTTCAACGACGCTGCTGTGTTAGAACGTGTGTTCATAGTGCCGACTAAGTAGTATATAATTCTAGCTTTGTGTGCGGGGTTGGAGCACTCAGACGCGCACCTCGAGTAAAACCAGTCTATTTATGTAGCTTCACCAAGCCGTTTGCACTCCACGTTGATGCAGGTGAATATTATACACAATTCGAAGCTTACCTGTTCTGCACATAGATATATCAGCTGAATGGCACAGAGCTCGACTGCAGCTATCAGGACGGTTACACTATTACAGTGACTCGGCAGCTGCAAAATAGCATACGTTATACTATTACCATAATAGCCAAACTAAAGAGTATTTTACTTGCCGATAGTAGCGTATAACGCAGTGGATACGATTTGTGTAATACTACAATCTGTAATATCACAATCCACACAGCCTAGGAGCGATCAGCACAGATATCGGCAGCCAACAGCGATTAAAATGGAGATTGGTAACATTCAGTGATTTAAATCATCATACAATTAAGAGTGCTGCAGGAGACCATGATGTAAATTAGTCTAACGTCGTGTAGTTGTGAGAGATCCTCTACTGCAGCTATCATGGCAACTGTGGTATGATATAGTTTGATATAGGCAGCATAGCACTTAAGAGCAGTGAACATGCAGGTTAACATCTCTGCACCAATGTTCAGCGAGTTTCGTTGGTACAAAATGGATTTGTCACTACTTGCGCTCTTGCTGGCACTGGCGCAATGTCTGACCTACCGCGCTACAAGTTGCTGAGATGCCCTGACCCAGAAGTGAAAACAGCGTAGTATGATATGGAGCGGCAGCTACGTTGCACTCTTCAATCTATTCCCTAATAAATAGTTTCGGTTGTTTAAATTGAATATACTTTGCACAACCCACATCGGTCGGTACGCATATTCACCAGTTTCAACAGCGATCATCTAGATTATCGTATATCTTTTTCTTCGGATAGTTCGTAATAACGACAACAAACTATATGTGCAATACTTCAGTACATCGATAAATGAGGTTGGAGAAGATCTGTCAACGTGATACGGGAACATTTTCCTGTGGAAAAAATCTAAGGTCAGGGTGGGTATCATTATAGCAACGTTCAATGTATTTTGAATTATATTGCACACGAAACCATAAACGGTAACAATTATAATATTTTAACTAAGTTGTATTGTTACAACACTTGACAACCACACTTCGTTCAATGATCGTATGACATCACGAGCTCCAACAAGTTATACGAAGCATCCGCGTAGCGGATGCCCAGAGCGCTAGTTTCCCGCACCTTAAAATTGAGCTCTGTCTGTCCGTCTGTCTGTCTGTCTGTCTGTCCTTCGGTCACGCTCCTTTCCACCGGACTGAGCCTCTCGATTAGCATCGTTTTCGGTGCCCCCTTCGCATACATTTTTCACCCATCAAAGCAACTGCGCCTATCCTATTGACTTGACCTTTCTTTCCAGAAATTACAAAAATAGCACTGTCCGCATTATGATTCGCACTTAGCTGGAGCGTGGTCGAACTTAAGTTAAATCGAACAGTAGTGCATTCTGAACCCATATTTTGGACAACCATTTTCTACCAGCATCTATTATAATAATATCTGTTCTTTTATTTAATACTAAAACCACCATCGTAAAACTGATCTACTAAACTGGCCGCGTCACCCAATTGATATGTACTGGTTGGCAAACCTGTGTTAGTGCTCAGGGTGCAAACACCGCCCTCTGCATATAGATAGAATAGTGTAAGTCAAGAAGATATGGTATTTTAGTATAATTTTCCGTTTTTCGTTTCAACTCGCACTTTAAGCTATCTAACAGCTGCAGGTTGATCTGATTTAATGTGGCAAAACTTGAGCAAGTTTTGTTTTAACGACGGTGCTGTGTTAGTACATGTGCTATAGTGCCGACTACGTAGTATATAATTCTAGCTATGCGTGCGCAGTTGGAGCACTCAGACGCGCACCTCGAGTAAAACCAGACTATGTATGTAGCTTCACCAAGCCGTTTACTCTCCACATTGATGCAGGTGATGTTATACACAGTTCGAATGCTTATCGGTTCTGCACAACTATCTACCAGCGCTATGGCACAGACTTCGGCTGCAGCTATCACGACGGTTACACTATTACAGTGATTCGGCAGCTGCAAAATAGCATACGTTGTACTATTACCATAATAGCCAAACTAAAGAGTATTTTACTTGCCGATAGCAGCGTGTAACACAGTGGATACGATTTGTGTAAAACTACAGATTCTGAACATCACGATCCACACAGCCTAGCGTATGACAGAGATCAGCCGCCAGCAGCAAGTTATGTAGGATCAGAATGGAGATATAGCAAGTAGCGAGTTTTGATGCTTAGTCTAATCATTTATATAACATGCAGCGATTAAATCATTTTACAATCAAGAGTGCATTAGAAGACATAGGTGTAAATTAGTCTAACTTTGAGTAGTTGTGTGAGATTATCTACTGCAGCTATCATGACAACTACGGTATGATATAGTTTGTTATAGACTGCATAGCACTTAAGATTGCCGCGCAACAGTGAAAATGCGGGTCAACAGCTCTGCACCTATGTTTAGCAAGTTTCGTTGTACAAGTAAAATGAATTTTAACTACCTGTGCTACTGCTGATGCTGGCGTAATGTCCGAACTACCACGCTGCAAGTAATAGAGTTGTCCTATCCCAGAAGTGAAAACAACATAGTATGGTATGGAGCTGCAGCTACGTTGCAGTCGTCAATCTAATCCCTAATAAATAGTTTCGTTTATTCAAATTGAATGTACTTCGCACAAACAACATCGGTCGGCACGTATAATCACCAGTTTCAACAGCAATCGTCTAGATTGGTGCATATCTAACCGTTCGGATAGGTAATGATAACGACAACAAACTTTATATACAGTGCTTCAGTAAATCGCTAAGTGAGGCTGGAGACCTATAAACATGACATGGGAACATTTTCCTGTGGTAAAAATCTAAGGTCTGGGTGGGTAGGGGTGACACTATTTACAACAAAATTCAGTGTATTTTGAATTAGATTGCACACGAAACCATAAAAGTTAACAAATATGAGTTTTATAGAGGTATTGTTACAACACTCCACAAATACTTCGCTAAATTATCGTTTGAGACCACATGCTCGAACATAAGTTAAACGAAGCATCCGCGTAGCGGATGCCCAGAGCGCTAGTTTCCCGCACCTTAAAATTGTAGCCTGTCTGTCTGTCTGTCTGTCCTTCGGTCACACACCTCTCCACCGGACTGAGCCTCTCGGTTGGCATCGTTTTTGGTTCGCGGCTGCATACATTTTTCACCCATCAAAGCAACTGCGCCTATCCTATTGACTGGACCTTTCTTTCACGAAATTACAAAAATAGCACTGTCCGCATTATGGTTCGCACTTAGCTGGAGCGTCGTCGAACTTAAGTGAAATCGAACAGTAGTGCATTCTGAACCCATATTTGGACAACCATTTTCTACCAGTATCTATTATAATGATATTTGTTTTTTTGTTCTTTTATTTAATACTAAAACCACCAGCACCGTAAAACTGCTATACTAAACTGGCCGCGTCATCCAATTGATATGTACTGGCTGGCGAAACCGTGTTAGTGTTCAGGGTGCAAACAGCGCCCTCTGCAGACAGGTAGAATAGTGCAAGTCAAGAAGATATGGTATTGTGTAGAATTGTTTCCGTTTTTTCGTTTCAACTCGCACTTTAATCTATCTAATAGCTGCAGGTTGGTCTGATTTAATGTGGCGAAACTTGAGCAAGGTTTTTTCAACGACGCTGCTGTGTTAGCACGTGTGTTCATAGTGCCGACTAAGTAGCATATAATTCTAGCTATGCGTGAGCAGTTGGAGCGCTAGACGCGCACCTCGAGTAAAACCTGACTATATATGTAGCTTCACCAAGCAGTTTGCGCTCCACGCTGCGCCAGCTGCAAAATAGCATATGTTATACTATTACCACAATTACCACAATAGCCAATCTAAAGGATATTTTACTTGCCGATAGCAGCGTGTAACGCAGTGTATACGATTTGGGTAATGCTACAGTCTCTCAACATTATAATCCACACAGCCTAGCGTATGACTGAGATCGGCAGCCAGCAGCAATTTATGTGAGATCAAGATGGAGATGGATAACATTCAGTGATTTAAATCATCTTACAATCAAGAGTGCTGAATGAGACCTAGATGTAAATTAGTTGAACTTTGCGTAGTTGTGTGAGATCATCTACTACAGCTATCATAGCCACTACGGTATGGTATAGTTTGATTTTTATTGCACAGCCGTTAAGATTGCCGTGCTACAGAGACAACACAGGTCAACAGCTCTGCACCGGGTTCAGCGAGTTTTGTTGTAATAAATACTTTGGATTTGTCACTACCTGCGCTATTGGTGGCGCTGGCTCGATGTCTGAACTACCACGCTGCAAGTTACCGAGCTGGCTTGGACCAGCAGTGAAAACAACATAGTATGGTATGGAGCTGCGGCTACGTTGCAGTCGTCAATCTAATCCCTAATAAATAGTTTCGTTTATTCAAATTGAATGTACTTCGCACAAACAACATCGGTCGGCACGTATAATCACCAGTTTCAACAGCAATCGTCTAGATTGGTGCATATCTAACCGTTCGGATAGGTAATGATAACGACAACAAACTTTATGTACAGTGCTTCAGTAAATCGCTAAGTGAGGCTGGAGACCTATAAACGTGTATTTTGAATTAGATTGCACACGAAACCATAAAAGTTAACAAATATGAGTTTTATAGAGGTATTGTTACAACACTCCACAAATACTTCGCTAAATTATCGTTTGAGACCACATGCTCGAACATAAGTTAAACGAAGCATCCGCGTAGCGGATGCCCAGAGCGCTAGTTCACTATCTTTAAAACGACAAAATGTCTGTCCGTCTGTCCGTCCGTGGTCCGCGCAGGAGGTCACAAAATTTTGATTGGCTAAAATTCGAAATATTACTCGGATAGGTATGATTGTGAAGACTGGCTCTGAATGCGTGTCATTTCAAAAAAGACCGCGAACAGCGGAAGCAACAAGGCCAGTAAGATTAATTAGCTACTTGCGCTTATGATAACATTGAATACATTGAGTTTTATCTTATTCTATGCTCGACCGCCCCTCTTGCTCTTCGGAGCCCGACGCTGAGGTGCCCATGTCGCCCGCCGGCGGTGTGGGAAATCTCATAACCAATCCGGGGTAAGGGGCAGCACAAACGGCGATAAAAGCCGGTATTACCGGGCCGTCTGCCCCTCCCCGGACCCAGTCGTCGGTAATGGGACCCGACGCACTGTGGTAGTAATACCGAGTGCGTCTCTGAGTCCGTGGTCGGGCACAGTGTGATCACCCAAGCGGGTGTAAGGAGCCCCCCGTTGCTCACCGTACCGGTATAGGTGGTAAGCTTTATCGGTAACCGGTACCGCACTTGCACCACTGTTGGTAATACGACCGCGGAATCCTGAACTACTGTGTTGCGAGGCACTGGGGGGTGAGTCTTGCTCTCAACCGAGAGTCTCCGAAAACCACACTGCCTTAAATCATAAAATTCCTATAGGGAGGTTTTTAGAGGGACTATTTGGAACTCAGTTTCCACCACTTTAGCGTCGTCTGATTGGCCAAACCCGTCACTTTTTGTTCTTTAACCCTAATCTCATTAGCTGCTATACCGGTATTATTCTATACAAACTTTAGTATAATTTTGCGGCCCCATGCTCCGTGTCTTATACTTAGGAGCTGATACTTAATTAAGTTGTCAGCCACGGTATCCCAAAACCGCCGTCAATACCGACAACCACAAAACAACCTAAAATAAAAAAAACGAAAAACGAAAAACTAAAAAATAAATTAATTAAAGAGGTTGGTGGCATAAATAAAAATAATAACTAGCTAGATCTATTTTTCGTGTGATCCACGTAAAATAGAGGAATGCTAAATAGCTAGGACCTGGAAACTTGATTTGTGTACCGTGTAGCCCATGGTATATGAAGGAAGGTGGATGCCTAGAGAAGCAAGGCCCAATCTGTCATGCGTGTTGCCCCCGGATGATTGAGGAGGGTAGATGCTTCGTCGGTTCGTAATGTGCGTGCGGGGAAATATTAAAGACATTACAGTAAAAGAAGCCTACTAAAAGATGCTGTTAAAGTTATACTATGGGGAGTGTTAGATATTACCAGTATTAAGTAATGGGGTGAGACTTATAGACACTAAAGTGATAGAATTGGACACAGATGGTTACAAAGTAAAGGAAATTGAAATCTAGGTGTACCTCTTTAAACCTCCCCGTCATGAACCCGATGAAGTCAAAAATGCTAAACGGTTGCTGCATTTCGTGGATATATAGCGTGGACAATGGGGCGAAAACGGAAGTACAATACGATCATGGCCATTGAAGACGCTTTTTGCACGCCGGACGAAGACGAATCGAACGAGGATAAAAGGCGCAGAGTGAGAGCTAAGAAAGCTGCTTTGAATCGACTGGTACATCGGCAAAATGAAGAAAGTGCTGCTGCCGCTGGAGATGTTACTACGGTTGGAATATATAACAATACCGAAAACACCGACACTTCAACCACCGTCGCTCACGTAGATACAACCCGTATTCACTCCGTTCTTGCACAGCCGGAATCAATACCAAATGTGGCTGTTGCGACAGATGCACGAGCGGATTCAGGTGGATTACGTAGCACAACTCGCCGCAGAAGATCCGATATGAGTCCTTCGCAGCTTGCGGCAGTGAGAGAGAGAGATCGCATCCGAAAGGCTGCAAAGAGGAGGCAAGACGAGCAAACACGAGCAATCCATCGGCAACGAGAAGCGGCTCGCCGCCAACAAATGTCCGCCGAGGAACGACGTGCACAACAGCAGCAAAATAGCACATCCCGCGCAGATCAACGAAGGGAAATGAATGACGAACAGCACCAAGCGATACGCATTAGCAACACTGTGGCGCGAGCTGTTGCCAGGGCTGAAATGAATGACGAACAACGTGGTATGATACAGAATCGCGATGCCGTCGCACGAGCTACTGCACGAGGTGAAATGAGCGACGAACAACACAGGGTTATTCAGGAGCGCGAAGCAATTGCTAGGGCTTCTCAACGTAGCAGTTTGAGTCAAGAACATCGTCGAGAAATTCAGGAGCGTGACACCAATGCTAGGGCGACATCACGCCGGTTAATGACATTAGACGAGCGACTGGAACTTCGTGAAGAAGAGCGATTAAGGCGCCGATCCCGTCAGTACAAGAAAGGTTATGGTAATCATGAAGACTTTGATTCCATGAGTGTCCGCGGTAATGACACTTTGAATCAACGTCACTACGTTTCACGGTTTATTCGAGGTCGTTCGGGGGATGAACGTACATGCGCTGATTGCGGTGCTTGGAAATTTCCTGCTGAAACGAAGAAATGCTGTTGCATGGGTGGTAAAATCCGACTGCCGCCTCCTCGAGAAGCACCACAGAAGCTGCGACTACTGTTTAACAACCCGGTATTTATGCAGTCTATTCGTGCTTATAACAATGCTTTGCATTTACATCCATGGGGGCGTCACGATCCGAACCACTTCAAGTTGATGAAAGTGTTACGCGGAGAGGCGTTTACAATTTCCGCGTGATGGGAACAGTTTGTCATCGGATGGGATCTCTTCTCCCGCCCCCCGGTGGAAAGCCAATGTTTGCGCAGATTTATATAAACGACCCTGACAGTGCAGCGCGTGTGGTGAGCCGCATCCGAATGACAGATGGATTAAGTGCAGAAATCCTGAGCGACATTGATGAAGTCATGGAACAGTACAATCCCTACGCTCAACAGTTCTTACACGCACGCGAAATCCTGATTGAACGTAGTAGACCAGCGTTAGAAATGGCCCGTGTAGATCGTGCGCAGAGACAAGAAAACGAGGGTAAGCAAGAAGAGGATGTTCATGAAAGCCTCATAGATCCGGAAGTCGAGTGTGTTCTTCGACTTCATGTTGGTCGGGACACAAATCCAGGAACCCATAACACGCCTACTGCTTCCGAGGTGGCAGCAATTATCATCGACGCCAATGCTGCACAACCACGCGATATTATCCTGTACACTAGACAAGGAGGGTTCAATCGCATTTACGAAACCAATCCACACTACGATCCACTACAGTACCCTCTTCTCCATCCATATGGAGAGGCTGGGTGGACTTACAAAATGCCATACGCGGGTGAATTAAATAACGTCAACAATGACCAAGGTGGAAGGCCACGTGTGGGTAATGATCAAACCGATCAGAATGTGGAGGGAGATTTGGCTGAGTGGGGATATATTGTGCAATATGAGGATGGCAGAGAGGAACGACGAAAAACAACAATGTCTCTGAGAGAATTTGTTGCCTATCTTCTCTATGACCGTACTGGAAGTCATTCGCTTTTGCTGCTTGGAGGAAGACTAACCCAGCAGTACTGTGTTGATCAGTGGGCTAAGGCGGAGCAGGAGAGACTGCGGTATATCGAGAACAATCAACTTGAATTCCGCCTCGAGACCATACAAGGACTCACTGACGCGTACAGACATGAAGGCACTGAAGCGCACCGAATTGCAGCAGTTCATGACCTTGAACAGTATGCGCGTAATTCTACATCCAACCGGGGCTATCGGCGAAATACGTCTGAGGAGGAAATCGGGTTAGATGCCAATAACATTGGGCGTCGTTTAATTTTGCCACCTTCATTTACTGGTGGACCTCGCTATATGTACCAACGGTTCCAGGACGCAATGGCAATCGTACGTGAGCTTGGTGCGCCAAATCTGTTTATTACAATGACATGCAATCCCAAATGGGTAGAAATCCAGGAAAATATCCGCCCCGGACAGACTGCTTCGGATCGACCAGACATTGTGGCAAGGGTTTTCATGGCAAAATTAAAATCTCTCTGCAAGGATCTTGACGAGGGTGTCCTGGGGATTCAGGCAGCCAGAATTCACGTGGTGGAGTATCAAAAGCGGGGTTTACCTCACGCCCATATTTTGCTTATCGTGAGGCCTGAAGACAAACCATTAACAGCTCAAGATGTAGATCGCTTGGTTTCGGCCGAAATACCAGATAAGGAGAAGCAGCCAGATCTTTACGAAACGGTGATTACGTGTATGTTACACGGCCCTTGCGGGGATGCGAACAAGAATAGTCCCTGCATGAAGAATGGGAAATGCTCCAAAAAGTTTCCGAAACCTTTAGCAGATGAAACGACGATGGCAGCGGATAAATATCCCGTGTATAGACGCCGCAGGCGCGCACCAGGACGTCTTCTCTGTGGCAGAAAGGAATGGGATAATGAAACAGTGAATCAGTGGGTTGTACCGTACAATCCTTTTCTTTCACAAAAGTACAACTGCCATATCAACGTGGAAGTTTGTGCTACGAGCAAGGCCGTCAAATATATTTACAAATATGTCTACAAGGGGGCAGATATGACCATGGTCACCATTGAGGGTGAAATCCAAGGTCATTCACTTAACGAGATTCTGCAGTATTTGTTAGCGCGATATATATCGCCGGTTGAAGCCTGTATGCGGTTATTCAAGCATCCTACTCAAGGATCCACGCACAACGTCGTAAAGCTGGCAATCCATTTACCCGGACAAAGCGCTGCAACCTACCGCGCACATGCGAGCAACGCGCAAATTCGCAGGTTGATTCGGCGAGGAGACAAGACAACTTTAACTGCGTTTTTCATGCTCTGTCTTGCGGAGCCGGAAGTGGCTGGAAAAATGCTGTATAAGGATATCCCGACAGTGTACCGCTGGGATAAAAAATCAAAGTGGTGGGTGCAGTACAAGAAATACGTTCCTTCTATCGGCCGCATCGTACATATATCTCCACAAGATCCTGAACGGTTTTACTTGCGCCTGTTATTGTGTTATCGACACGGGCCTACTTCCTTCGAAGATCTAAGAACTATTGATGGAGTAACGTACGCTACTTTTCATGAAGCAGCAATGGCAGCTGGCTATTTAGACAACGACAGCGAGTGGGAAGAATGCTTGCTAGAAGCATCACATGAGCGTATGCCTTATCAGCTCCGGCAGTTGTTTGGTATCATTTTGGTTTACTCTTTACCGAGTAGCCCTTTGGGATTATGGGAGCGCTTCAAGAACGATTTAAGTGAAGATTTTCAGAGAGAGTTTGGCTTGGATATGGACGACAGGAAAGTTGAATACAAGACGCTACAGAGCTTGGACAGCATTCTTCGTGTGAATGGGAAAACACTGGAGAACTACGGACTACCACTCCTTCAAGACTATGAACTCGAGGCTGCTGTAGATGAACAAGTTACAGGAGATCTAATTCAGCAAGAACTCATCGCATACCCACTGGAGCAATTAGAGTCCACTGCAGAAATGGTAACCCGACTAAACGCAAACCAGCAGGACATTTTCGATCAAGTTATTAGCGCTATCGAGACTCCCGAAATGGGAGGGAAACTATTTTTTATAGATGGTCCAGGTGGTACAGGAAAATCGTTTTTACTCGAGCAAATGCTTGCTAAGATTCGGTTAGAAGGCGGAATTGCTGTGGCGGTGGCTTCGAGTGGAATTGCAGCAACGTTGCTGACTGGAGGTCGAACAGCACATTCGATGTTCCGGATTCCGCTTAAACCAAATGAACACTCTACATGTGGTATTTCTAAACAGTCCCAGAAGGCAAAATTAATTCGACAAGCCCGTTTAATTATATGGGACGAAGCTCCAATGATGCACCGGTCTTGCTTTGAAGCGGTTGACAGGACGTTTCGCGATATTATGGATAATGATACTGAACCGTTTGGAGGAAAGGTAATCGTCTTCAGTGGAGATCACCGTCAAATTCTGCCTGTTTTGAAAAATGCTACAAGAGCTGAAACCGTGAAAGCGTGTTTTAAAGCGTCCCCTTTGTGGGGCCATCTAAGACAAGTTCACCTGACTGAAAACATGCGTGTCAAAACAGCACCGGATCCGGATGGCGCAGCCGAGTTAGCAGAATTCTCAGATTTCTTACTTCAAATTGGTGAGGGTCGGTTTCCGAGCAACCCCGATATAGGCGAAGGGGACATTTGTATTCCGCGTGATATGTGTTTGATTCCCAATCGGCAAGTTCCTACTTTGGATGAGGATTACTCTTCCAATGAGAATGCTGAAGTTGAGATCCCAAATTTCTCACTTCTTCCGCAAAGTCGTGATTTAGATCACAGCAGTTTGTTGGGACCTGAAGAAAATCGTCGATTGCGGACCGCAAATGCTTTGATTGATGCTGTGTATCCTGATATTGGTGATGATGACTTGCCTGATCAATACTTTGTGGATCGTGCAATATTGGCACCGACGAATGCCAGCGTTCGGAGAATCAATGAAATGGTAGCTGAGCGTTTACCCGGGGAGACTAAGGAGTACTTATCGAATGACAGCCTCGAGGGACCTGGAGATGAGTCTCTATTTGAACCAGAGTTTTTAAACTCTCTCAATTTCTCTGGACTACCCCCTCATAAAATGGTTTTGAAAGTGGGAACGCCAATTATTATGATTCGCAATTTAAACAGTGCTGATGGTTTATGCAATGGGACGCGACTGCGTGTGGTGGCTTTGCGCGAAAACTCGATTGACGCGACCATTATGACTGGGTCACAACGTGGCAAACGAGTGTTTATACCACGTATCGTGTTTTTCAGTGATGACGAGGACAAAGAGTTTCCTTTCACGCTACGGCGTAAACAATTTCCAGTTGTACCAGCGTTTGCCATGACAATTAACAAGGCGCAAGGTCAGTCAATCCACCACGTCGGTATTTACCTCGAATCGCCAGTATTTGCTCACGGTCAACTCTATGTGGCGTTGTCTCGGGTAACATCAAGAAAGGCGATCAAGATTGCAATTGACCCGGAAACTATAGATGAAGATGGCAATATACACACCAAGAATATTGTTTACAGGGAAATTTTTCAGTGAATTCACACCGAATAACACGAATATATGTTTTTGTATGTTTCTACAACTACACATTAGAGTAACTGTTTTTTCGCAACAAATCACATTCGTGTTGATAATACTATTAGAGGCACAAAAAACCGCGTCCGCGTAGCGGACGCCCCAGAACGCTAGTTGCAAATATTGTGCCTATTGAGAGAAATGATGTTAACTAATAAAATATCACTTAATTTAGTGCTCATATTTTAGAAAAGTTCGTCAATTTAATTTAAAAATCATCATTTTAGCTTTAATTTGTACAGTTTTAGAGAAGCTTCGTCATTTCGCTAGTGTGATTTCGACGAATCGTGCGCCTTTTCATCATCCATTTCAACCAATCCTGATCATCTTCACGTTCGATCTTTTCCATAGGGTAAATCATACTGTCAACTGCCAATGGCAGTCTGGTACTGCATCTGCCTCTGCCGCCTTCACTAGCGCTTCTCGTTGTGCACCCACGTCAAGCTAAGATGGCAGCGTTCCCGCAGAAAGCCAAGGCAGGACTATGCGCGCTGATGTCGTGCTGTTTCCAGCCTACACACACCCCTGAGCCCACGGACGAAGCCCGATACATCATCCAGGAGAAACCCAAGCGTCGTTCAACTGCAGATGGTGAGGACCCCGCCCACGCCATCCTGCCCAACTACCAGAACCCGCCCCGATGGATCAAAGACGACTTCGTCGAAGCCTGCGTGCTCTGCGGCGTCGAGTTCGACTTGCTCAAACGCAAGCACCACTGTCGCGGCTGCGGACTCGTCTACTGTGGACGATGTACGTCCAACTTCGACCGGGTGGTCAAGTTCGGCTTCGTGGAGCCTGTACGTCTGTGCAACAATTGCGCCAATACAGCCAAGTTCGAGAACGTCTTCTACGAGAGGTTTCTGCCTCTTCTTGAGAGCGGAGACCTCTTCAGCAAGTACGGATTGCTCCGGAAGAGACATGTGTATCTCAAGTTTGTGCGTGCCAAGAACATTTTCCAGTACCAGAAATTCGACCCCGAGACGAGAGCCTACGACGGTGAGATCAAGGCTATTCCACTTGATGAGATCACAGACGTCCGTGAAGTGGATGTGGGGCAGGACAATTCGGACGTGGGGATCGTCATTGCCGTAGGACCACAGGAGCACAGATTTGATGCTACAACAGAGCTCAAGCGACAACAGTGGATGGAGGCTATCGCTGGAGCTCGCTATGTACGTGGTGCCATGCTGGCTGCAGAACGCGAGAAGCGTGCGAAGCAAGTTGAGAAGGAGAACGAGGAAGTTCGAAAAATGTCGGAGAATCTGCAGATGATGGAGGAGCGTCGTGCCACGTTCCAGGAAGACCGCATGCGTCGTCGAGCTGAGAAGCGCGAGCAATTACGTGCCAAGTACCACCTCGCAACCGCAGCTTCGTAAACAATGAGCTGTGAGTCTAGCACCTAAGTGACGTACTCAAGTGAGCAATGCTCGCTTGACACTATTTCATATTACTTTGTACGAGATCTTCACTCTCATTCAACATGCCAAACTGAGCTGTATATAATCAACATCCCCTAGCTGTGGTCGGACATGGCATTGCATCCTTTAGCAGAAGCTGGTATTACTGCGTCTTGCTTGTTAAACGTGTGATCGATATGATCAGCATGTGGCGCTTGAAATTGAAATTAGGTAGTGATTGAATAGCTTTCTGCAAGCGTTGTTCATCTCGGCAACAATCGAATAGTCTGGCGATTTAAAAGCATGTCTACTTCTTGCTCTTTGTGTTAGAGGCGCGAATGGTAGCCTCCAGGTCATCCCACTTCTCCTTGCTGACTGAACCAAACATGTTGAACTCGCCAGCGTTGGAGACGGTCTCGCCACCATCGAAACGGATGATCTCGCCATTTAGCCAACTGGCATAGTCGCTCGTCATATACGATGCCAAGTTGGCCAGCTCATCCACTTCACCAAAACGCTTTAGCGGGTTGTTCTGGATCATGACTTCCTCAAATGCTCCCGACGGGTCGAGACGGTCAAACGCACCCTTGGTCTTGATCGGGCCCGGTGCGATACCCACAAACCGAATACCGTATTTGCCCCACTCCACCGCCAGTGACTTGATCATCGCCTGCAAGCAGCAAATAATCAGAAATCAGTAGGAGTAAAATATGATCCAATTGCAGGCAATTGCGGTGACGTACACTGACACCAGCTTTAGCTGCTGCAGAAGGCACGACATAACCCGAGCCCGTCTCGGCGTACGTGGTGGTGATGTTGAGGAAGACGCCACCCTTCTCGTGCTGGATCATGCGCTTACCAGCGTCCAGCGTCACGTTGGCTGTGCCCTTCAGCACGATGTCCACGATAGTCCCGAAGCCCTTGGAATTGAGTCGTTCAAACGGCGAGATGAAGTTACCCGCCGCGTTGTTCACCACGACGGTGGGCACGCCTGCAAGTTCGTCCAGCTCATCCAGCGCCTTCTTGACCTGGTCAGCGTCTCGCACGTCGCCTGTGAGCGGGATCACCTTGTTTCCCGTGATCTCCTGGATCTCCTGAGCCGCGACCTCCACGACGCCGCGCTTGCGGCTCATGATGGCGACGGTAGCGCCTAGATCCGACAACTTGGTGGCAATTCCCTTGCCCAGGCCTGTGCCGCCACCTGTGACCAGCGCCACTTTACCCTCGAAGGTACCGCGCGGCAACATGGTGGTCAGCACAGGCGACGTACGTGGCTTGGCGGTGCTATTGGCACGACCAAACGAAGACCGCAACACGGAGGACACGCGCTTGCTCAACATGACGGATATCGCCAAATGACCTTGAAGCTGACGGTTATGTGGATCACACAACTTTTCGACGTGAGACTGACGTGAAACGAAGCTACACGATTGGTTGAAACAAAGGCTTCTTTTGACCAATAGTGAAACCGTCGCAAAGTAAAGCACCACTTCCTGCGGACACGATGAGCTGCCAGTTGCTGGTGCTGGGAGCGGTGCGTCGAGGGACTTCAGGACTTTGTCGCGCTTCATTGTCGCGTGGTCAGAATCCGCCACATCTTGGCAGCTTGCAGGCCGTTTTTCCGACTGTAGGAGCTTCATTTTCGCTTGGAAATCGCCGTTTTTCCACTTCAGATGCGACCCAGCCGACACTGGAGCTCACGATGGCCGATGGACAACTCACTGGTGCGTAATAAATGCAGTATCTCACTGTGGCGACTGGTGCACTGATGCGTACGAAAGATGTTGCAGCTACGGTGGCAGGCAGCGGTCATGAGACGTGGCCCATCGTGCAGGGAGTGCAATCTTTTCTAGATGCGGTACACACTACCACGGGGCTGCCCTGGTGGGCTACACTGATGGTAGGAGAATGGATTCAATTGGAGCTGGTAGGAGTGGGTACAGTTCTAATGGTTCATGTATGCAGTTGTCGGGTGTGACGTTGCGTGCCGCCATCTTCCCGTTTTACGTGTACCAGATTAAGGCCACACAGAGGTACAATGACGATGTAGTTGATGCTGTTGTGTGCACTGTGCTGATAGGTTAATGTTGAATGTATCTATAGGTTGATGCAAGCGAGACCGGACTTCAGTAAGCTGTACTCAGCGTACAAGTACGCACGGACATTTACCGTAAGAAACAATATTTCTTGGTGAGAAATATACATCGGTCTCACTTGAGTGTTTTTATTTCAAGCCTGGCTCCGACCACAAGGGACACATTGATGCCATGCTCCTCGGGCGTCAAGGAGTCAAGGCGGTGATGAAGAAATACAATACGCGACCCATTCAGACTGTGGTGGGCTCCGTTGCCTACATCCCTCTCTTCTTCATCATGGCGTACAGTGCTCGTGACATGGTGCGCTGCGGGAATTTCGCCGGATTTGACTCAGGTGGTCTGCTATTTTGGAAGAACCTGATGGAGACCGATAGCACGTATGTGTTGCCTATTCTTGCGGCGGGATCGACGTACGGCAACTTTGAGTTGTCTGTGCGGACTAAGAGTGGCTTATGGACGACGTTACTACAGGGCGGACAATATTTCAGTATTTTGGCCGTTCCATTCTTGGTGAATCTACCACAAGGTGTATTCTTTTACTGGTTAGGATCGTCATGGTCGTCCATGGCTCAGACAATCGCAATGAACAATAACGACTTCCGCCGGCGGATCGGACTCAAGCCCCGACTTACGGAAACGAGGTCACCTGCTGCGGCTGCGGCTGAAATGCTAGGAAATGGTCCTCCAGATGTCACTGGTGGTGCGACTGTTGTCGATACGTCGGCTATCACGACGTCGGAAAAATAGTAGACCCAAGAGGAAACAGCATTGTTTGTAGTCAAGTTCGAAGGTACGACAGTGTGGCTCATTCAAGAAAAGTAGACTTAACGAGATCTAGTTGTTTGCTTGCTTGTTTACCGTGTAGCACAGTTCTTGATGGGCTAGCTAAGGATAATGCAACTAAGTCAGGATACCAAGGTTGTGTTTACCACAGCCGCATGAACCAAGATGGCGTCGCCATCAACAGGAGTCAACTTACCACACGTCGCAGATCTGGATTTTCACCGTACGTCTTTTCCTCCAATTATAGCCTCTCAAGAATTGTTACAGCCAATAGAAGATCTCCAATGCCACTGAGAAACGCCAACATTTTGCCAAAACGTCGGCATAATCAAAATCAGCAGACCAACAAGTGCGTCATTTTCCATTTGGCTTCGAGCTCCACAGCTCGAGTGGCAATGCGTTCACCGCGCCGCAATTCTGTCGACACTACGCAGCTCCAGCGCGCCACACACCTAGTGATCCTGCAGCATGGACTGCTGGGCAGCAAGCACGACTTTGCTCGTTTCGTGGAGATCTTCCGGTCCCAATTCCATGCGGACGAGCTGTACCTCCACACAGGCGAGAGTAACGCCACCAGCTTCTTCCAGACATACGACGGAGTTGATCTAGGCGGAGAACGACTGGCGGATGAGATCCAGCAACTAGCAGCCAAGATGCCCAAGCTGCAGAAGCTCTCGATGATCGGGCACTCGCTGGGAGGACTCTACAACCGCTACTGCATTGGACTGCTGCTGAACCGCGGGTTCTTTGACAAGATTGAGCCAATGGTGAGTGCAGACTATGTATCGTTCTAGTTTAAGAGAGAGACTGACTGAGGCTTCCAATGTGATGCAGAATTTCGTGACATTGGCGACGCCACACCTCGGAATTCGACGTCCTCGTCGTGGGGCGACAAACGTCATGTTCAATGCACTGATGCCAAAAATTTTCAGCAGAACTGGAGCGCAATTGACACTGATCGATGCAGCGAGTGAGGAAACGCAGGCATTGAGTAAATCTTCTAAGACGCATCTAGACAAGGATTTTCATCCAGGTACAGTCGTGGTTGGGTATTTTGTGAGAGTTTTGTATGAAGCTGACGTAGATGTGTTTTCCTGTAGCATTATCCAATGTGAATGGATCACTACTGATCAGTCTCCCGACCTTAGAAAGCCAAGATGAGGCCCAAGAAGCGTTTGAATTGTATGAATGCGAGCTTATTGGGCGAATGTTGCGCGTGTATGATAACAACGAGGAGAAAATCAAAACCAACCTAAAGGTTGACGTTGATCTCTCCTGTGCGGATGTGAAGATTTTTCTACCCAATGGCAAGAGTATGGGGGACGGTGCCAACTTCTACTCGAGCTTTATTGGATGGGGTCAAAATGATGACGGCGAGAAGCCCAACGAGTATGGTAACTTCGACATCCAGATTCGTTGGTCTTCTGAGTCCATGAGTACGATGAAGCATGTTGGTGTGAGCCTTTGTGTCCTTCGAATCCCAGAAGAAGATGTTCATCGAGATTGGCGATGGCTTGTAGCACTTAGCAACGCTTCTTTTGGTGTGAGATGCCTGACTTCGGGTGAAGACACCAAGGAAACAAGACCCCAAGAATCTACCACGCCTCCTCTACTCAGCTGCTTGACGCGAGGTCAGTTCATGCAGGCGTTGCAGCTGTTCAAAGCGCGCACCCTGTATTCAAGCATCTTTTTCGACATGCAGGTGCCGTACACATGCGCGGCAGTACGCGCATACAACCCGTATCGGTTGACTGCGAAAGAATTCGTGATGTCTCCTATCTACACCCACATTGTGCTCGACTCCCTGAAGAGCGCGCGCAAATTGCGGGACACTATCCCCCTCAAGGTCAAGCGTCTCGCCATGAAATACATGGCGCCGAATCACCCAGCTTTGGCCTCACCTTCAAGCCCCGAGCAAGAGCCGCATAGTAGTCACAATGTCGAAGGCAGCGACGTCAGTAGCGCCAGCAGCACTCAGAGCAGCAACAGAAGTAATCGCCGTCATGCTTCAGATCCTGGGAGGACGTCTAAATCCACTGATAGTGGACGACGACACAAGCAACATTTCCACCGCCGCCACCGCAGAAAAACTGTTGGCAGTATGCCTTCACAACATTCAGGTGGTTCTCGACCAGAACCTTTCGTCGAAGGTGATGTCATCTTGGATCAGCTCTCATACGCTTTCACAGCTGACGCCGAACAAGATGAATTGCGTGGCATGCTCTTGTCTGTGCAAAGTGTGGGCTGGCGTCGCATCGACGTCTTGTTTGGGGGTATTATGTCACATGAACACATTATTGCCAAGCGAGCGAACCTTGACAAACCTCTGGACTCGGGTATTGACGTTGTGCATCACGTCATGGACACGTTCATGCTATAAGTTTCAGACGGAAGTGAATTGTAATTTGCTTCACGCTACAGGTCTACTCACTTATAGACATTCCAGCAGACAACTACCACCCTTTGTTCTCCTTTCCAGTCGACTTGTCCGAAGAGCAGTCTGGTATCTTCGTCATATTTTACACTCTTCAAATTGTTGGAAAAGGTGACATCCAGTTAACTCCAACACAGCATTGACAAGGTCAATCGTAAGTATGATTCGACTTGTCTTGATCTGAAATCCACCGTATGCGTGATGCAGGCTGTTATGAACGCAACAGTTCTAGCAATGAAAATATCACCCCAGTGTTCGACACTGAGTTTGAATTTGTCAACATTATGCTACTTCTTCCCTTTCTTCTTGCCTCCTTTTTTGCCTGCTTTCTTCTCAGACTCAACAGCTTTGCGTTTTTCCTCCTTCTTGGCCATGTAGGCGCGATAGGCGACCTGGATAATCCTGGCCGCCGTGTTTTGTGCTTTCAGTTCCTCCTTCCGCAACACCTCCAGCTCTATCAACCTTTGACGTTCGTCTTCCTTCTGTTTGATGATTGTCATCTCTTCTTGCCATCGTTTCTGAAAGTTCTCGAGTCTCTGTGCATTAGCTGCCTTGCGTTCCTGCAACTCTTGCAACTGAGCTTGCTTAGCTTGTGTGTCTTGCTGGTACTTAGCGTTCCATTCAGCGAGCTCCGTCTGGAGCTGTTCGTGACGGTCTTTGAGGAAGTGTACAGTCTCATCATGCACTTTAGTTTCTATTGCACACTTACCCTGTAGATCCTTGATGCGGTCATGCTGCTCTTCCATGAGTTGATGATACATCCGAGCTGTACTACTTCGCTTCGCTTTGGCTTCATTCCGTGCGTAGCGGATATCAATCTGCGTCTTGGATTTAACAGCGAGTATCTGTTCCTTCAAGCGTAGAATGGTCGCCTTGTGTTCGGCCACTTCCTTCTGATGCTCGAGTTTCTCGCGTGCAAGTTCTGCTCCAAGTCTCTTCACCTCATCCACAGCTTCTCGTTCCTTTTTGAGAATTTCATGTGCCTTCTCCTGTGTGTTTTTGCCATCCGCCACAAATGTCAGCAACGTCTCAAATGTCCCGTGCTTCTTCATCTCGGCTAGTGTATTCCCAAGCAGCTCTAATAGCCCCTCTCGTTCCTGCTGAATCTTGAGGAGGTTCCCTGCGAAATTGGGGTTCTCCTTGAGATTTCGACATAGACTCTTAGTGGACTCGCGAAGCAGTCGACTGACCTCCTGGATCTCACGCTGGTTGTCTTTGAACTTGGACTTGTTGGCCAGTCCCTTAAGCACCGCTCTCTGAGCAATGAGCTTCTCGTACTTGTTCTCGAGATGGCGCTGCTCCTGGATGATTCGAGAGATTTCTTCGCCCACAACTTGGGAAAGCTCCTCACGATGCTGCAGGATGTCCGGTGTGATGCTACCCAAGAAACTCATCTTCTCCAGAGATTCCTCCAGCACGCCACACGCCCGTAAACTCTCGGTGGGTGTCAGCTTGAAGGCCATGATGCCTAGTGAACTTACGGCTTGCGAGGAGTTTGCGTCGCTTCGTACAGGAACACTCCATTGCCCCAAAATAGCGCCTGGTGTTGGTGAAGGAGCAAGAACATCGCACTGAGAGACTTGATGTTCGTGGTAGCGACCAAAAATCCAACACTGTGCAATTGGGCGTTGTTGGCATGGAGTGTCGGAATTTTTCGGTCGTGTTGTGACAGCAGTGCAACCAGACAAACACAAAAGAGGCATAAACACAGAGCTTACATAGCATATGAAGGAGCGGATACTGCAGCGGTACACCGAATTGCACATTGATGAAGATTGACGTGTTGATGGCCTGACGTCAGTGAGCGGGGCCATCATGGCCCTACTCACTGATTGACTGCTATTATACGCGGGTACACGTGACGCGCACGATGACGTTGCGCCTGTTCCATCCCCTTTTCAGCCCTCGCTTCAGTGTCACATACAAATACCAAACTTCGTCTACTATGTTAACCTTCACAAGAGTGACAGGTGCTTGGACTACATTCACATTCAGCGAAATGCGCAAAAGAGTCGCTCATTATCAAAATCGCCAGCTAGGACGCACTCACACGCTTGAACCCAAGACTTGAACGAACACTTCAACCTCAACCGCACACGATGCTGAAAGAGCAGGACCCGATGATTGAGCTCCTGCGCGAGTGGATCATGTCGCCCGTAGGTGACTCGCAGGAACTTCGCGTCTCAGTGCTCGAGGTCTTCCGCTTCATGAGCGAACTCATCGCCGAGCACGTGGACAACCCCGAGCGCAGTCGGCTGAAGAAGTTCCTACCCAACCTCAAGAAACTCTTCCTGCCGCTGGACCTCACGCGTGCTGCCCTCGAATATGACGCCAGCACCCACTTTTTAGCACGGAAACGTGTTCCGCCCACGTTTAAAGAGGTCCGCCATATTCTCAACTTGGCCACCACGAACGCCATTGCTGGCAAACTCAAACTCGTCACATTCGACGCCGATGACACGATATACGAAGACGGCGGGAGCATCAGCAAGAGCTCGCGGATGGTGCAGATCATCGTGGAGCTGCTACGTCGAGGAGTCGTCGTGTCCCTCGTCACAGCGGCTGGATATCCAGGCAATCCAGGACGCTATGAGCAGCGTCTTCGTGGTATCTTGGATGCACTACAAGAGGTGACGATGGAGGAACGAGCTAGGTTTTTGGTCATGGG
>VOQZ01002000.1:0-18020 GCA_008079305.1 Phytophthora palmivora
TCATGTTGGTGGCACTCTCATTTCTGAACTTCCCGAATTTGTCGATGGTGCCTCGCCGCACTTTAAAATCCGCGTTGATAATACGAAAGTATCATTCTTTTGGGACTGGATGGATCCCATGGTGGTAAACGCCGACGGCGGGCTGGTAGATGGTATTCCTACCATCTTAGCGTCTAACACACACCGTACTGTTTGGATCTCCAGCGAATCTACAAAGGAGAACAAACTAACTTCTCTTCTCATTGCAACAAAATCAATCATTGATTTTATCAGACGCGTCCGTAGAGAACTGGGTAATGCTGCAAAAGGCTGTAGATTGCGACGATGGCCCAAGACGTACTACCCTATCGATTTTGAAGACGAGTACAGTGGAATCAAGATGGACTGAACAATTAATACAACAAAATCCTTACGTTTTGATATTTATGCTTTTGGGAGTCTACCATGACCAATATTCAAACATCGTACAGGAATGTAGTTCTAAGACATTTAACCACCACAACGTTTGTACTAAAGCACCTGTTGTGAATATCTTAGAATTGATGTTGAATAAACAAAGGTTGAACTTCACTAAATACTTAGTAGTCATTTTAAGCACTTTATTGTCTAGGCAAGCAATCAAAGGCGAGGCTTTCTTGATGCGCGTGCTTACCACTTCAACTTACAAATCATGTGTAAATATGAGGATTTCCAGCAGTGAATGCATGGTATGAGGGCTGCACTTAAAAGTAAACTGTTATAGATAACAACACCCAACTACTTTCTACTTGACTTGGTACCACCACAGCATTTTTAGTTGCGTGGCATTATTAATCATGCAAAACTCTACGATTTTGAAGTGTTTGTCACCAAGTTGAAGTGCTCGTGCGTATCTACTCACTCGATCTCGATCATTGCAACCCTCATGACAAATTCTGCTGCTCAAATCCAAACTTACTTCCAAGCCCAACATTGAAGAAAACACCCGAGATGGCCCTCCTTCGCATGACCAGTAGCATCATCAAAGCTACTGTGGACACCCCAACAGCACTCAACGCGCTTACCAAAGCACTCTCTGCCAACCTCTACGCAAGCACTCACCCGCACCAACCACAGCAAACCAAAGCAAAACTCAAGGATCGCCGTGTGTCGGAGTCAATCCAAAGTGTTCCAGTCAAACTGACCGTGCGTCCTTAAGTCACTCAGACATCAGCTTCGTAGCAAAAAGTAATGTACTCAATGCATCACACTATCATCGTGTCAACTCAAAGATCAACCTCCACACTACCCCTCTGGTCTTGGTCTGACCCTCCTGGTAGAAGTTTGCATCGTTGCTCTAGAGACCGCAATCGCGCGTGAGCATCTTCATAATCCGGATTGAGAGCAACGAGCTCTCGAATGTCCTTTAAAGCCATGTGAAAGTCGCGCTGTTGTTCGTACGCATCAGCTCGTCGCAGTCGAGCGAACACGTTTTTCGGCCGACGGTCCAAAACGTACGTGCAATCAGCGATCACAGCAGTGAACTCGCCACGTGTTTGGTTGGCTCGAGATCGGTACAAGTAGCAGTGCATGACAACTTCATCGTCGTCCGACTGGGAAGCATCAATCGCCTTTGTATAGAACTTGATGGCGTCTTCGTATGAACGCAGTTGAAATGCCCGATATCCCTTCTCCTTGAACCACACGGGTAGTGGCTGTCCCGCTGCCTTCGCCTCCTCTGCTTCGAGTTGGCTTAAAAATCGAGTGATACCAGCATGACGAGGGTCTATTTCGTGTCCGCGATAAAGAGTGCTCAATGCCTGGTCGTGTTGGCCAGCAGCATGCAATGCCAATGCAAGACGGTAGTACCCTTCGACCTGTCGGTAATTGATCCGGATGCACCTGGATGCATCTTCGATAGCCTTGGCGTGATCACCGCGAGCGGCGTAGGCAATGCTTCGATGCAGATATACCCAGTCGTTCTTGGGGTCCAGCTCAAGCGCTTCCGAGTAGCACTCGATCGCAAAGGCAAAATCCTTCTTCCTGAGCGCATCATCACCGTCCTTCTTCTTGAGTTTCGCAGACTCAGCAGCCGTCATACGGCGCAACACGGTGTGCATCACCACCTCCTTTCAATCTAGCCTTCTGAAGCTTCTCGGTTTCAACAAGTGCATCTTGAATCTTCACAAACTTGGGGTCAACTTCTGTTCCCTTCCGTAGCGATACAATCGCCTCCTTGTACTTCCCCATGGCCTTGAGTGCCAAGCCATGGCGTAGGTATCCCGTTACATCGTACGGGTTATAGCGCATGCAGCGGTAGGCGTCGTCCGCAGCTTTCTTGAACATCGATGCCTCCATGTATGCCAAACTATAAACACAGAAAACGATGTGAGCATCAATACAAAGCAGATCACATTCACACAATTGTCGACATACCTTCGGTCTCCATAGTACCCGGCACGTTTGCGATCTAGTGCAATCGCTTCGGTGAATTTGTCGATTGCAAGGTGATATTCGCCGTCCTCGAGACATTTGTAGCCCTCGGTGCGCTTGAATTTGGCCATTGTGGACTTCACTTCCTGGACGAGCCGTCGATCAATAACCAGACTATCTTCCATCACACCAACACCACGGCATTTCCACAATTGCCTCTTTGCCTCGTCATTCTCAGCGATGGCTTCAAGAAGAAAGGATGCAGCCAAATCAACTTGCTGCGGAGATGATCTGTGCTTAACCACAGCAAGTAAAATCTTCACGAGTTTCGACTCGACTAGGGTTGCCACGAATTCAGGACTGAGGCCAGCAATCAATTGCAAAGCTCCAAAGCATGCACTGTGCAAGTCTCAGAGTAGTCTCTCCACACTAGCTCCATAAAGGTGAGTAGGCCCTCACGTTCTACGATAATCCAAGCAGTTGAAATCTCGAGCTCCTCCTTCATAGCCTTCAACGTTTCAACAAAGCGAGTTTCATCAGGTTGTTCAGTCCTGAGGCTCTCAAGAAGACTAATGACTGGATGACGAGGTGATGTGTAGTCATCATCCTCTTCGAAACTGCGAGCTGTTTGAAATTCGGCAGGCACAATCATCAAAGCCTCTTCATCCATGGAGCTATCGCCGGTTGTTATACCATCTCCATCTTCTTCGTCGCTATTCAACAAAACCGAGTTGTTTTTCTCAATAGCAGCATATTTGACACTCCTGGTGTCGTTGTCCATTTCTTGCTCGGGCTGTTCGTCTGTGGATCGATTACTGTTGATTTCAGCAGCAGCCATTTCACCCGCACTATCGTCCGTGTTAGTTGATCTATGGTCATTGTGATCAGACTTGTTGTCCACCGAGTCAATGTCAATATTTTCTTCATGAGTGCACCATGAAACGAGCGCACTACTTCACGAGAGCGAGGTACCGTTGCCTTCGCCTCTTGTTCTGACAGCTCCCAGATATTGCCGGATCCTTCTTCATTAAGCACCGCAGGGGTACTCGCCGCAGTTTCGTCGTTCATCTTATGTGGGTTAGAGTATCGTTGTCTGCGTGCTGAAACAGAATCCTTGACTCGACGGACAGTCTGCTCTATCGTGGATGCTTCACTAGGAGCTGAAATATCTGTAGGCAGCTCTTCATACGTTTTCACTTGAACGGGCCTGGGCTGACAAGCGGTTCATCGATAAACGACACTGTTGTTTCATTGCCAGATTCTTGATCTGCTTTTGTTTTCTCGCTTTCTTCAGCTGCAGAATCGTTGGTACCATCACTAGAAAGTTGAGTCAACTTGTCCAGCGCTTCTTTTGCCATTGCAACAAGATCCAAAGTACTGCTGTTGCGTGATTCACTCGTCACTTTGTTGCCCATTCCCAATCGCTTTAGCTCTTGAGATGCAATATTCAATAGGCCTGACACACAAACCAGTTTCTGCGAAGCCTGTTCTTCAATCTCTCCTAAATCGGAGGTACTTCCATTGCGAGAACGATCCGACATCTCTTTAAGTTCTTGTGAAACTTCACTTAATGAAGTGGAAACAGTCTCAACTTTCGCAACTGCGTCAGCTTCCAATGTCTTCAAGTCTGTCACGCTACTATTACGTGATTGAGAACGGCTTTGGTTGCTAAGTTGTTTGAGTTCTTGTGAAACTTCATCAAGTGCAGTCGACACACGATCCACCTTTGCAACTGCATCACTTTCCAATGCTTCTAAATCCTTCGAACTACTATTGCGAGATCGATTGAATGCTCGGTTTCCATAACCAAGTCGTTTTAACTCCTGTGAAGCCTCACTAAGTGTAATTCGATTCTTCGGATCAGCTGTACACATTTTTTCAATCAACGTCCAAGCCTGAGGAGAAATGTACTTTGGTCGAGGTGGAAGTAGACTTAAATTCCCTTTCAATGTGCGAATTTTTGCAATATCAAGACCAGCCCATGAACGGTACGAGTTAGTGCTTCCAAAATGCACATTCCAAATGCATACACATCAGTGGCAAAAGATGTTGCCGTTGCACTTGCAGTACTTGAAACCATTGCTGACCCCGTCTCAGAGAGAGATCGAAGAGATTCACGATATGCCACATGCTCACGTAAACACTCTGGAGCTTGCCATCGAATCAACTCTTCAGCATCTGCATCAAAGACGTTTAACTGAAAATATTCGGTAAGTCCCGAATCTCGAGCATCACATGCCAATGTGTAGAGTCCAAAATCTGCAATCACTGCTCGCCCTTTTTTATCAACTAAAATATTGTTGCAACGCAATCCACCATGTACAATACTATGTTGTTCATGAAGATGCAACAAGCCACGACTTGCACCATAGAGAAGTTGCCATGTCAATGTTTCCATTTTTCCACTACTTTCAGGTCCGGCACATTGTTTTGCACGTGTTTCCAATGCCGTGAGATAGGATGTAAGACCACCATAAGTTGTAAAATCTCGTACTAAGTACGGTGGAGTTGCAGCATGTGAAGCTCCACGTACAGTCACGACATTGGGGTGACGAACGCGAGTCCATTTGGACACTCCACTTCGTGCAAATAATTGCTCCACAATCTGATATTGCACATCAGGAAGTGCCCACAAACATTTCACGGCAACAGTTGAAGTTGCACTACTGGCAAGAGTTCCTTCACTAGTGTAATTGTATCGGTATGCTTCACCACGTTGAAGTGTCGAACCAAAGGATCCTCGAGAGTGGCCAATACTATGGTCAGAAGTGGAAAAATCAACTTCACACCCTGGCAAAAACCATCTTGGCACACGTCGAAGATGCAAATCACACAAATTGGAAATTCGTCGATGTGTCATTTTGAGTGTCTCCAAAAGTTGCGGAGAATGTCCTCGTGGTGGGTCATTGGATGCAAATTCTGCCACCAACTCAAGCAACACCAATGCTTGACGTCGTTCACTTGGAAATTCCGTATTGACAAAAGTTGAAGTGGACAAGAGTGCCATTAGTGTCTCATGCAACACCTTTTCATCTTGCAGTCGATTGGTTGCAAATTGTTGCTTCCACTCTAACAAGGAACTTGTTGCACTTGCCAATTCATTGTCAACAATCAACACATTCACGTCATGGTGCAATCTCGCCAGACTTGACAAAAGACGTCGACTAGCTGCCACTTTTGCCACGAGATTGGCAAGTTTTAAATGTTGATCCAATGTTGCTTTCAGTTGATTTAGCAACATGATAAAATGTTGCAGGCGGAAATTCACTGGCAATGCATTGTGTTTTGCGGCACTTGCAATTCGTAAAAACACTTGATGCAGTCTTGCATGTGCTTGGAGACAGGCACGAGGTCGGTCTCGCACCTGTTGGCAGAGACCAAAGACCGAGTGCAAGAAGGCCAAGACTTTATTGGCATTGGGCAACACTTGAATTGCCGCTTGGTCCATTGAGTTGAGTGAAGATGGCGAAGTAGCTTCAGATCGGGTCGACGTGGAGGCTGAAACGGCACCTCGTCCTTCGAGCTTCATGGCGTCGTCCATCGGTTTTCCAAGTGGAAAATGCCAGGAGCTAGGAGCTCCGTTTCGTGTTCTGGCTGTTGGGAAGTGGCATGCCACCTGGTAGAGACATAGAGGGCCAGATGCATGTATTTGCACGCTGATTAGGCTTTGGACACTTCAGTCTCTGCCGCATATGGAGATGAAACAGTGTTTCTAACATGGCTTCAAGTTGAGAGGAGCAGCGCACGCATCTAGGAAGAATTTTGATTGAGAATGCAATTCTCACTTGAAAGCCATTGGCTTGGAGCTTAATAGCAGCCGTGATGTATCTGCTTCAGTTTTCTGCAGATACATGTACATCAATTATTTTTAGTTGTCTAGTGTTGCACCGTTACGACAGTGCAAGTTGTGGTCGGCAAGTGCGATGGAGGTTTGTGTGAGTCACGTGATGTGAGGGTTCCTGGAACAGCTCGGTGACTGTATTCATGCACAAAAGGAAGTGACTGCTGAAGACAAAAGCAAACCTTTGTGTTAGTTCTAGCTGCAGTTTTTGTGATGTACAGAAGAATGACGCAAGAGTGAACGTGTATTGGTGTAATGGCACCTACTTGTGCATGCTTCCCCTAAACAGTGTGGCAGTTGCTAAATCGGTTCTATCAGGCTACCCGCACACGCGAATTCGATAGTTTGACAGTCGAAGCAGATATCAATGCAACTTTTATCAGTTTCAACAACTCATTTGCTACTTCGACATCAGAGGCAAAACTACTTAACCAGACGTTCATCTGAATACTTGTGAATACGTTCTCTCAAAGACCAAAGCCCAGCGATGTCAACACCATTAATGAAGCAAGTTCATTCCTACGCTGTTAGTGTTTTAATTAAATTGATAACAGATCACATCTCTGCCAAATCAATGTTTGCTGAACTGCATTTCGTTATAGTGAATACAGTGACCATGAAGTTGAAAAGCAGTCTCCTCCTTACTGATGTAAAAAAATCCTTTCAAGCTTTTCCAACCAGCTCAAAATATCGGATTACTACCTAAGAATCAGTTTTTCCAAGTAGCAACAACATGACAGGCGTGATGCCACGTACTTTTCGTCCAATCGCCGGGTGTTTCTATCTTTAATCATCTCCTTTCTAATTGGTCTAAATACATTTCAACCAATCCAACACGTCAATAGTAAAAACCGTCGCCACATTGGTATCTGTCCCTCATTCGGCGTAAACTCCAGTCGGTCTTAGTCCATGGGCGACGCTCACGTGCTGCGCTACGGCCAAAAGGTGCGGCTCGCGACGCATTCTGCCTACGTTGAAGCCACTTCCACGTCTATCAGTGAATTAGGTATCGGTATCTACGAGAAGAACGGCCGTCACGGCATTTTAAGCTGTGTCCCGCCATTAGGTCCCAAGTTACAGCATCTCTTCACGGAAGACGAGTTCCAGGTGCTACATCCAACCGGACAGCGCTCTGAAGGCGACCAAGTGCAGTATGGAGAGCCTCTAGTGCTTGTGAATCAGCATGGAATGGTCTGGAACAATAAAACAGGTGGAATCACGGGCTACGTGGGACCTCGGCCTCGTGGAGTGGCTGGAGAGATGTTTGTGTGCTTTACAAAGGTCCCAGCGGGGGTTGGAGTCAAGAAGAAGGAGAAAGGAGAGAAACTGGACAAATTGACGTCTTCAGGGTCCACTTCAGTGCTGTCTACGTCCGGCAGTACGTCCGAGAGCTCGGAAGAGATGGGAGTAGTGTGCTTTGGAGACTCTAATGTCGCTATTACAGTGGTGGAGTCCAATCGACACTCGCAGATGTTCAATAAGAGACTGAGTAACTTTAAGAAACCTACAAGTCACATTGCAGGAGGATACATTTGCTGTGATGGCAAAGGAACGGAGTTGAGATTCGCCATCTGGCCGGCGAAACCCAAGATTGAACAGATTTCAATGCTGAACAAACTCATTACGCCGTATAATTACGGACAGAAGATTGCATTGCCATTGGGATTGCTGGAAAGCACGGCTAAGAGGACGAATAAAGCGACAAATACTGGAAATACAGGTGCCAAGAAAGCGGTCGAGTCGAGTGGTATCCAACAGGCTGAGATCTTCTTTCAGTTGTCCAATGGAGCTGACGCTGTATTACCGGGTGCACTGTTGCAGCAGAAAATGATGGCACATGCCAAACCTGCTGAACCTGACGAAGACGAACCCGAGTCGAACTTTGAACTGCCATTGCGGAATGGACCTGGTGTGCTGGTTGTGCGACTTACAGGTGTGGCCCCTCGAAAGATGATGGGGAAACTTGCTGCGAAGAATGGAAAGCATCCATCTGCTCCAAAGGTTAAGCGTGGCATGGCGATCTTTTACCGTGTGTCCGACATGCTGCGTCGTGTGCCCGTGCCCATTTTCGCTCTGTTTTACGCAGTGCTGACTCACTACCTCTGGGGAGCTCTTAACACTATGGAGGATGGTTTGCGTCGTGAGCTCGTCGTGCTGGTGCTGGTGATGCTTCCCGCTTTCTACGTCGCAGTGAAGGTGGATCATCCATTCTCGGCGCTCTTCCAACCTCCAGTGTTCGAGCCAGAGGTTAACCACACGAATTATTCAAGTCCAACAGCGAGCGGTACGTTGAAGCTCATTGTGACCGAGTACCGCTTTGATCCTAGCGCACAAATCGCCAACGGCGCCAACGGAAGCGTCAGTCAGCCAGGATCGTCCCAAGCATCCAAAACAGCCGGTGCATCAACATCTGCACACGTAGTTACTGCTTTAGAAGCCACAGGATCGGTGCCCATGCGCTTTATTAATGCCGAAAAGGGCGATGAGGCTAAGGCACTGGAGCGGTACAATGAGACAACCGAGTGGCGGCGTGAGGAAGGTGTCGACGATCTTCTTCAGGAACCTAGCCCGCACTTTAAGATTATCAAGGAGAACTACCCCCACTACTACCACAAGCGTGGCAAGAATGGAGAACCTGTGTATTACGAAAAGCCGGGCAAAATCAATCTGAAGGCGCTCAAAAACGCGGGTCTGACGCTGGATGATCTGATGCACAATTACCTCATGATTACTGAGTTCCTGTGGCAAGTGCTCGAGCAGGACGATAACCGGAAGGGTATCTCTGTTCTGGATGTCGATGGAATCGGTATCTCGGATTTCGCTGGTGAGGCAGTTGAGTACGTCCGCAAGGCTGCCTCGGTATCAGGCAAGCACTACCCTGAACGTTGTGCATACATTTTCGTGATCAATGTGCCATCTTGGTTCAGCATGATTTGGAATACAGTGAAGGGGATGGTGGACGACGTGACACGTGAGAAAGTGATTATCGTGCGCGGTAAGAAGAAGATTTTTGAGGCGCTATCTGAGCGAATTCCGGTAGAGAACATTCCCGTGGAATACGGTGGAACGAGCGATGGAAAATCACCGGAGGAGGATCTGCTGTTCAACCTCATGGCCTATGTCAACAGCGAAGAGGGTGCCCCAGCCACCAATCCTATCGAAGAGATATTGAAGAAGAAGCCCATCAAGCATTAACTTGATAGCTGCGTACTGTTTCGATCTCTTTGTCGCCATTTAACTCAACACACGTAAACAACGTAGGAATGAATTTGCTTAATCATGAGCGTTAATATCGCGAGTGCAACGATGGCTTTAGAATGTAGATATGTTCACCTGTACATACATACCTGCTTCTTTCTTATACTACTACAGTAGTGCGAGCAGCGCAACGAACAGATTCACGGCGGAGTTTATTTGAGTTCACCACCAATCCATTTTGCAATATAATGATCTCTACAAGAAAATATCTTCGTTTCTACTTGTTTGCCTCATTTTCTGCCTGCTCTTCTTCACCTTCATCGTCGATGTCCTCGTCTTCGTCGTAGGTGCTGCGAGAGCGACCAACACTGCTATTGTCATTGTCATCGTCATCGCCTTCCTGCAAGTCCAAATCTTCGTCTTCTTCGTCCTCTCCAGCACCTGCAGACAGCTTTTCTACATTGGAACCACCATTTCGTTCTTGAATAAGTGACCGCTCGAAAGCCAACTCCTCGTCCTCTTCAGCAACTGCTACATCAGCATTATTGCCTCGTGTGCCTTTAGTTCTGCTCGACTTCTTCTTGTTGGCTGACCGACCTGCAAGTTCTTCTGCATAGTCACTCAGAGCCTGCTTCTTCATTGCATCTAGACGCTTGCGTCTTGTGTCAAGTTCAGCTTTGGACCGACCTACCATCGCCGCGATGCGTAGCCGGATGATCTCACGCAGGGGCAAGAACATTTGGGTTGGATACCATCCGCCTAGTAGTGACGGCGTCGTTTGTTTCGCGAACTGAGCCGTCCAATCTCTCACTTCGTCGTCATCAATCTCCTCAAGCTGAAATAACACGTTCGCGCTCGTCAATTGCACCCCAAAGATCTCGAAAATCCTATCGTTGCTTCCTGGCATATCGATATTTCCATCCCCGTTCTCCGCGGTATTATCATGCGCAGCATCGGACTCCTTGTCCTGCTCATCAGAATCCCAGTCATTATCTGAATTTACGGTCGACGGTGTGGGGCTTGCTCGTGGCGGCGAACCCACAACTGGAGAAGCTGAAGGAGCAGAGCCAGGTGCCATGGGCTCGACTAGATAGGAACGTCGCGTTTCGCCTCGTGTAAAACGTTCCTTTCGACGGCGCTTGGCGGCCTGCGCGTTTTCAAGTGCTGAAGTCTGCGTCACTTTGACGATTCGTGGGCCTTTGACGGGCCCACCTTCCCCACTAGCATTTCCAGAACTAGCACCAACAAACTTTTTGATGCGCTTCCTCGTTGCATGCGTAACTTTCGAGTGCACAAGCTCACGGTTGTTTCGCAGCTCCACGACCTGGTAACGCGACGCTGTTTCCAGCTCTTCAGATAACCTTGGATCATAACCCATTTTAATCCACGAACCTCTCCAAGGTCCGTCGACAAATACATAGCAAAGTTTCCGCAACAGGCGCCTGGCAGCTCGACGCTCAAACGCATCTAGTCCATCAAACAACTTGGAGCGAAGCCATACCGGTTTCTGCTCCAATTTCCCCCGTAGCACTTCCATCACATGTGCGTCCACGCCATTATCATCCACTCCCACCGATCTCCGACGAGCTACAGGCTTCTCAGGCTTCGGTCCGATAGGCGCAGGAGTATCATCATGGAAGTTCAGATACGTCATGGTGCTAGACGGCTTCTTCGCTGCTGTAGTGGGCTGATAACCCGACCTCTGTCGGAACTCATACTTCAATGGCAAGTCAACCTTCGAGAAAACTTCAGGGATCATTTCCAGCTGCGTTTCATTTTCCACTGCCAGATAAGGTCGCAAACAGTCCTGCAGTTCTCTCTGTCGCATCGATGGTCTGGACAACGGACCATTCTCCACCACTGCGCTATTCATCACTGCCGTCTCCACTGCATCTGTTGCATTTGCCACCACCGTAAGAGCATCTTTATCCGGTTTCAACGTCGGATAAAAGGACCTGGCAGTAAAGTACTGGAAGTCAGCCATGCCTTCACACACGTATTTCTCCTTCACCAGCCCCACGACCTCCACTTTGATCCTCGAGCCATCAGCAGCAATAGCTTCTGTATCATTATTCTCTTCTTTCTTCTCCTCTACAGTCTCCTGTCGCTTCCTCTTGGGGCGTGAACGCTTCACTCTTAGCAACACCATCTGTGTCTTTGTCAGGTCTGCAAACAGCGGCTTACACGAAGGCTCTGAGGGTCGCAGTTTCACTGGTAGAAATTGGCTCTTGGTTTCATGCGCCTGTTGCAGACTCGGGAGGCCATTGACAGTCTCCAGCACTTTGGTCATATTCGAGCCGTATACAGGCAACTCTAGCCCCACCAGCGGACGAACGGAGTCACCATGAAGACTGAGCTTGTGGCTGATGGTTCCTGACTGTATTGACTCTGTGGTGGCTAGAGTACAGATGCTGTTGATCTCTGTAGACGTCGCTACAGGCTCTGCAGCAACGTCGTCTGTGGACTGCTCAGCTGCCATAGCTTTTGGTTTGAAAAGATAACTACGTAGTATTGTGATTTTTGGGGTTAATAACAATAATTTGGAATTGAAAATAATTTAATACACAGATGTGGTACACACGATGTCACGACTATCGAAACGTCACACTATGAGCTATTACATGTAACTACAGTACACTGGCCTATCAACAAGCAGCTCTCTTCCTAGTAGGAGCTCCATGGGGAACCCACTTGTCACTTTGCACAGCTCGGATTCAGTGCCTAGAAATCTTGGAACTCGTCTGCCCGATTGACTGGTCCGGAGCAGTCGTCCCGTCGAACACGCTTGACGAGATCGCCTGTTTGCAGCTTCAGAGAGACCACGGGCGCGTTCGTGAAGTCGTCGTCAAAGTTGTCGGTCGAGTCGCACCCGCGGCACTTGGGTGCGATGGGTGGCGTCACCTGGCGTTGGATCAACTCGTCCCAGTTCAGTGAAAGCTTGAAGAACGGATGCTCCATGGCCTGCGCCGCTGTGAAGCGACTAGCAGGATTCACACATAACAAGCCCTTGAGCAGTGCCATCGCGTGACCCGAAAGATACGGCGGGTACCAGACGCGTCCTTGCTGGATCAACCGGAAAAGCCGGTGCATGTCGTCGCATTGGAATGGAGGGGAGCCGGTAAGGAGCTCGTAAATGAAGCAGCCGAAGGACCACATGTCAGTCTCCATGCCATGGCCATCCTTCTTGACCATCTCAGGCGACAAGTACTCAGGCGAGCCACAGAACGAGTAGGTACGTTGACCAGGTCCCATGTCTTGTTTGGCAAAGCCAAAGTCCGCTAGCTTCACGTGGCCTTGAGCGTCCAACAGGACGTTCTCAGGCTTAAGATCGCGGTACACGACACCGTTGCTGTGCAACTCCCTGAGTGCTGCGAGCACTTCAGCGGCATAGAACCGCGTGGTATTCTCGTCAAACTTTTGAGAAAACTGCTGCTGTAGATGGAAGAAGAGCTCTCCACCTTGACAGTATTCGAGCACGAAGTTGAGGTCCCGATCAGTCTGGAAGGACGAGTAGAGTTTAACAATGAAAGGATGGCCACCCAGTTGCTCGAGCACCTTCTTCTCTGTGAGTGTGTGCACCACTTGCTTCCTTTGTAGCAACTTGCTCTTATCGAGCGTCTTGACGACGTACACACTCTGCGTCGCACTGTGTCTAGCAAGAGCCACTTGACGTGCGAATGTGCCGCGACCAATGACTTTCAGGAGCTTGAGGTCGTGCGGATCGATAGCCGCGACGGCTTCGCTCTTAGGGCTCACGGAGGTGCCAAGGACCGACCGAGGCTTGGGGGTCTGAAGGTCTTCGGCATCGGGCACGTCATCCAGCAGTCGCGTAGGCGACAGTGGACGTTTCTTGGCATTTGTCTCGACGGTCAGCGACGCAGGCAGCACCGCCGCCATGCTGCTTGATGGTCGTGAGGTTACGGGACTAGAATTGTGACGGGGCAAACGTGACCGTTTGGATGGTCTTCGCTCGCGACTTGCGCTCTGCTGGTCGAGAGCAATTGTGACCTGCGCTTTTGACTGTCTATTGCGCACTGGCTGGCCGTACCCAGACGCCTTTCCCGCGGTACAACGCATTGTACGGTTTCTATGCGATTTGAAAGGGAACACGCCGTCTGTTTGAAAGTCGATAGCGGGAACACGACCGATTGGCTGAAAACACGACGATGCCGGTGCTTTTGAGTTGGACTCACTATGCAGACATTCTAGCCAATAGACGGCACTGATGCAGGTTGAAGTTCCCTTCAACATGTGTGGCGCACACAGGAGCTCGAATGCGGTAATAATGCCAACATCTACTTCATCCCAAAGACTCATGCCAATGTGTGAACTGACGAGCATTCGTGGAGCTGAACAACTCAGTTCAACGTGAAACTGTCAACGTATATGGCGTTGGTCACGTGAGTCAGATCGCATAAGCCATCGCTGCAAACTTGCACGAATGGTTTTGGTTGAAACACCTAGCTAACTGCTCTGCAGATCAGTGATCTTGCTGTTGTTGGCCCAGTGTTTGGCCGAAATGTCCTCGAGGTAGATGCTCACGCGCACAGGTGGCACCTGGAGCTGCTCGGCCACAGTCTCCGTCAATGCTGCCACCGTCTTCGGGTTGTGCTCGTCCTCCAGTCGACCGATGCTACGCACGTGGATGAACGCCATGGACTACGACGACAAAGGCTCGTTAATGATTAGAGTCCGAAGCTTTATGGTACAGCATTTCACTCACTGCTTGGCTCTCCTGGTGCGACATCAGCTGATCGAGCTGCATCTGCACAACGACGTGCGGAGCGATCCAGTGCGATTGACACGGTCTTGGTGACAGCAGTAATCACTGCACTAATCCATTGGCACTGGCGACGTTGCTAGAAATGCTCACGTACGGCATCTTGGATTAGCTGTAGAGATTGAGTTTGTTTGTGCAGGTGACGATTGAAATGTGAGCTGACACCTGGTATCACGCAGCACACTACCGAGTATGCTCGTGAGTAGTTGCCCTGCACATGTATATGACACAATCGATGCATGCTAGATATCCGAATGTCAGATATCCTATTCCAAACGAATGTCAGGGAATCCATCTTCAATCGAATTGAAATGGTTCGAACTCTCAATTGGGGGACGTTGGCTGGTTTACTTGTGTTGAACACCTAGCTAACTAGCCTACAGTCCGACGACTTTGCCATTGTTGGCCCAGTGTCTGGCCGAAATGTCCTCGAGGTAGATGCTCACGCGCGCGGGTGGCACCTGGAGCTGCTCGGCCACAGTCTCCGTCAATGCTGCCACCGTCTTCGGGTTGCGCTCGTCCTCCAGTCGACCGATGCTACGCACATGAATAAACGCCATAGGCTGTATCAACAGAAAGTAGAAAAGTTAGATGATGACTAGAGCTTTGGAGTCCAAAGATCGGATATAAAGTACAGACCGCTTGGCTCTCTGGTGTGACATCAACAGATCGAGTTGCATCTGCACGACAACATGCGGCGCGGGACGATCCAACGCAGTCGAAATGCTCTTCGTGACAGCGGCAATTGCTGCACTAACGTCCACGTTGACACTAGCGACGTTGCTGGAGATGTTCACGTACGGCATCTTGGATTAACTACAGCACAGACTTGCTTACAAAGCTGACGATTGAAAAATGACCTTCATACTCAAGTCTCGTAATAAAACTTTCACCTCCACATTAGTTTACGTACGATCAAGACGCTTGCGCAGACTGTCGACCATGTTCACGCGTACCAGTCCTGCACACGCATACAACCTACACATACATGTAGCAGTCCAGGACACCAATGACTACCGGTATTCTAAGGTACATACCGGTAAATACCATCCTAATTTAGGAATCCAATCCTAGCATAACCCTCATCTTGAAGAATCCGCAATTTGTCCTAAATGCGGCCTCTAAGTGCGCGCAGGGTCTGCGCAACGACCTGGGCGCGAACAACTGCTTCCTGAACGTCATTATCCAGAGTCTATGGCACACGTACGTAGCTGCCGCGTGCTTATATCCATGGGTGACCACGCTGTGCACCATCGCTGCGGCGGTTTACCCACAAATGCCAGCTCACAGAGAGAGACCATCACTCCTTGCCTTCTGTGCGAATTAGAGCAGATCTTCGTCATGTACCAGTTCGCAGAGCAGCCAGTGCTGGACGTGGACCGTGTACGCCTTGCATTAGGTGAAACCTTCGCTCTAGGAGCCATGAACGACGCCACAGAGACGCTGGAGACGATTCTAGACGCTCTACACTACGACACGTTCAACCGGATGCTGTTATTACGTCGAAAAGGCTCAAATATTGGCGGTATCCACAAGGTGGAGGAGATGTCCGAGTCTCTACGTCAAGATGCGTCCGCTATCATCTGTGAACCACAGTGTGTGGCCCATAGATTGTTCCAAATGAACCTCATGGAGCTGAAAATCTGTGCTTCTTGTGGACATACAGCAGAGCCGATTATGAACACAGACTTTCTCTATAGAATATATGCACAGGAACTATTGAACAATGCAAGGAACAGAAACACTTGACACTGGAAAAGTGTGAGAGCTGAAGCTCAAGCACAAGATGTGGCTGGAACCTGTGACTCGTGTGAGAAAGGGGGACAGCGAGCATTGAGTAGATGGATCCTTACACTACCCTGGTGTTTTCTATCAGTATTATCTGGTCCAGTAGTCATGTGGACAAGACAGATATTAAGGACTGGATGGAATTACTGTCGACGCAGTGTCATGTAGGAGATGACAAGGAAGTGCAACAAGCTCTGGATCTTGGACGCATTTTTCGACTGGATAAGTCGACTGAAGTGTCATCGGTGTACTCATTCCGAGGACTGGTGTGCTACTATGGACGCCATTATGTAGGTTCTTTGCCAGTCGAAGTCTGGATGAAGATGGAGTTGAACGTGAGAGGTGGTTTCTGTTTGATGATACGCGTGTAAAACTCGTCGGCACGTGGTCAGACGTTAGACTGCGGATTGAACGTGGAGGGTACCAGCCGACATTGCTATTCTATGAACGCAATGGAATTGAGCATGATAATCTGGAGAAGATTGCAACCGAGATTCACAAGTGGTGGGAAGCAACCGCTGATGATCCTGACGACGACAACAAAAAAGATAAAGCGGTCGAGAATAAGCCTCCAGAAAAGGTAATAAAGAACAGCAAGGGGGCACCACATGAAGTGGAGCTGGACGGAGGTATTGAGGACGAGCTATTGGCGAAGATGGAGCGAAGTGTTCGTATTACGCAGGAGCATCCACTCCCGCCAATGTTCCGACGAGTCGGAAACAGTTACCGACAAGCCCGATTTCATTACCTCACCGAGCACCACAGACTATGCCTGCGAACAATGGATCGCAAGGGAGGGACGGGTGGCGAGACGAGGACATTCACTTACACATGGCACATCAATCCGCGCAGGACACATTATCAAGACTTAATGGAATTTTGTCCTCGAAAGTCAAAGCCCCAGCTTCCGCTCCTGTTGATGGTAGAGCAGTGCTACGTATGGCGATGTCCCAGTCGATGCGAAACTCTGTTCGTCTACGCGACTACACTGTGCATCGGCCTACTGAGAAGGAACTGGACGTGAATCCGGACAAAATTTTTGAAGATGAAACATCTACAATTGAAGAGGAACAAGATACATTGGCTGCCACGGAGTCTCAAACTCCACTGAAAGTATATGATGTACGCCTCCACGCATCGGACGGTGGTATTGGCTTGCTTTTGGACGAAACACCAAGCGGAGGCGATCTATCACCAAGTAACGCTAAGAAAACGTTCGTTTGTCGGGTTTCGAGGTTAATGGTGCAGGCGCTAAGCTACCAGCAGAAGCTAGTGGGGCGATTCGCAAAGGAGACATCCTCGTGGGTATCAATGGTCACATGCTGGAGAGTGAAGAACTTGTTCACGTATTGGAGATGCTATTGATGTCGCCCAACCCGGTGCAGCTCAAATTCCATCGTTTCCAGCCGTGGGCGTGTCCTCGTTGCACGCTACTAAACAAAACTAGTGACTCATCATGTGCGGTATGTGGCTATGAGCTCGCACTGCAAGATTCGGTAACCCGATGGGCACCGTATTGGACACAAAACACCGTATACACCGTATTGGACACAAAACTTGACTACTTTAGTACACCAGTTTCAAATCCTAGGTTTTCGCTACTACTTCTGAAGTAGTGCTGATATCTGAGATGACGTCAATTACGAGATTCGGCAAAACGTCTGCATAAATTCGATATTCACTCAGTCGAGAAAACGTTAGACATGATGTTTCTTGGACTCGACGTTAAAATAAAGCATACCAGTATTTGAACAGCGCTATCAGACGAGAAAAATGGCAAGAATCACGAGTAAAGTGTTGAGAAAATAGTGGCGGCGATCGAAGTGAATGGAAAAATAAGAACCACATGGAATAATGAGGGACGATCGGTCATAATAGAAAGCTGCCTCGAAGTATACCAGAATCATCAGATAAAAGCTTGGAGGAGGAATTGTACATCACATTTCAGCTTACAGTGAAGATAATGCTACTAGTGACAATATGACACGTTGCTACAAGGTATCAAGCTGAGTACTTAAGGGT
>VOQZ01002001.1:0-74315 GCA_008079305.1 Phytophthora palmivora
GACGAGACGGAGAAAGGGTGGCACATTCAATACATTGACAGAGACCCGAAGGCTATTGCGAGACAGCAGGAACTGGAGAGAAGAAGAAGGAGGAACTGGATCATGAAGAGAGGAACCGCTTGTTCATTGAACGGCAGCTGAAAATTGCAAGTGAAAGGAGGGACAGACCCAACAACAACCGACAAAATTACAGCGAGGAGAGGATGGAGAGAAGATTACGATGTCACTGGGTATGAAGAAAGAAACGAAAAAAGGAGAGTAAAAAGAGAAGTGGTGGCTTTGGGTGCAGGCGTGTTTGAGAAGGAGGGACGAGAGAAGAAGGAAAGTGGATCGGAAAGCCAACAGTCGAACAAGAGACAGGCTGTGGATGCTATCATGGAAGAAGAAGAACGACGTAGGAAGAAGAAGGATCGACAGCTGGAGGAGGAGTCGAAGCGCCAGCGGAAAGAGAACTGGGTGACAACAGGCATCGTAGTCAAGGTGACGAATAAAAGAGTGGGTGATGGTCAGTACTACAAGTGTAAGGGAGTGGTGAAGGACGTGGAGGATAAGTTTTGCGCAAGAGTAGAGTAGAGTTGCTGGACTCGGGAGATGTACTTCGCCTGGACCAGGATGATCTGGAGACGGTAATTCCTAAACCAGGGCGTAAGGTGAAGATAGTAAACGGACTCGGACGTGGTTGCATTGCCAGCTCCTTGACATCTCAGTGGATGACTTCTGCGCTCGTATCCGGATTGACTCGGGGTCGTATCGAGGTGAAATTCTAGATCGAGTGGAATACGAAGACATTTGCAGGCTAGCGGATGAATAGATTGAACGCCAAACATGCAATAAACATTGCAAGCCGCACCCGAAAAAGAGTACGTGTTGAAGTGAAGTGGCTAATTTGAGCTAACTCAAGTTGAGATGGCAGTTAATCATTTGCTAAACACATGTGGTTCGGCGTTGCTCCATCCAGCAAGGACGGACATCCACATCGTTTAGAGCGAGATAAGCGGTTTGAAGCAGAGAAGCATCATTCCCAGCAATCCCCAGGGCGTGGAGGATTTCCAACTCACCAGTTTTCAACTTCTGGGCCATTAAGTTCACGACAGCGAGGTGTTCCTGGTGAAAAAAATTGACAACTCCACGAAGGCAAAGACCAAGAGAGGGCACACAAGAAGACAGAAGTCGAGACAGTTGTGACGGGAAACAGATAAAAAGGGTCGATGAAAAACAGCTAAACTGGCAACCAGAACATGTAGATGAACAAGGTACACATGGACATACTAACGAGGAAGAACTGATGCAGTTAATGGAAGGATGCCAGATTGGAGTAGTTCGACTGCCTGTTGCGAATGGAGTTGAAATCTTCGTGCAACAAAAGCAGGGTCAGCAATCAACGAAAGAGAGTGAGGCAAGACTCCCTGGGGGGGCTATTGGAGGTAGTTCGAGGCCTCCATCAGGACTGAAGACTGCACGAACCGTGGAAAATCAAGGCGACATCGGGTACAGGAGATTGTTTTCGCCTTCAATATTTAGCAATAAGTTGACACGTTTTTTATCTAGGACATTTCTTGTCGCTCAGCTGACTTCGCGATCACGTCGACCTTCAATCCATAGAGCCATGCAATTGCCACGGACAGATATCGACAGCTTTGAGAAAGCAATAATTCCAACCGAGAATGGTCAACAATTCCTGCTCCACTTACTTCTCTACATCCGGAAAACCTTGTGGGTCATGCCGCTAGTGTTTGCGCGCTCGTAGCACATGATGGTCGCTTTATTGTCTCATGTTCCGTGGATGGGTCCGTCAAAGTGTGGTCTCAGCTCACGTTTGAGTGTCTTCATACGATCTATGGTCACGGTGATGTGGTGTCTTGTCTTGATTTGAACATGCGCTGGCTTGTCTCCGGATCGCACGATAATACTCTGCGACTATATGACAGCGCAAGTAGCTCATTCACCCTTCTTCACGTTCTCACGGGGCATTCCGGTCACGTGACTCATGTGCGGCTGCCATCTTCACTCCCGAACTGTATTCTCAGCGGTTCGGATGACTACACTCTTCGATTGTGGAACGCCGAACTAGGTCAGTTCATTTATGAACTACGTGCACACCATTCGCGTGTCACGTGCTTCGATGTGCAACCCGACCATATCTGCTCCGGTGCCGCGGACGGTTCGGTTTGTTTTTGGGATATTAGTTCCCTCTGCTCGAGTCCTGAACACCCGCCCGATCACCATCTACCTTGTGCCAGAATCTACTACGCTCACAAGACCACGGTCCAATGCATTGTCGGCATGAGCAGTAGCAGAGCTACTTCCACAGACAGCAGCAATTCAGAATTATGTTCCTTGGTGATCACTGGCTCAAATGACAACACCATTCAGCTCTTTAGTGCGAGAAGCTTTACCCATCTTGGTCGGCTTGACAATGTTGGTTCACCAGTGTACGCTGCTGCACCACTAACGAACGACCGACTGCTGTGTTCCACGAAAGATGGCCGACTACTTCTCTATGGAAATATGTTCCGTCCGACATCCAAGAAAACGCCGGCTGTATTGCAGCTTGCCTCGAAATGGATATCGTCTCTTCAAGTTTGTGGTGACCTAGTGGCGTGCAGCTCCGAAGAAGTCCTGTATGTTGTCGATACCTCCCGGATGTGCATGGTGTTGATCTTTGAAACTCAGCACAGCTTCATCACTTGTACGCGTTGGATTCACAAGGGAGTATTGATCACAGCTGGGCAAGACAACGTCATCAAATTATGGGCAATCGCCTAACTTCTGAGTCCGTACGTTGGTCAGGTGTAACTTGGAAAGTGTTTCATGTCGAGCGAGTGCCTCGACTGTCGGGAACTTTCGTCTACATAAGAAGCAGCAGATCAAACTCGATGCACCGGGTACATTTGCCGGTAAAATTGTTTGAGCTGATTCCGGCGCTTCCACACGCCTCCTTTTAGAAGTCGTTTTACTCCACGCCGCCCACTTAGTTGCCTTCGCATCGAGATTGGAATCTAGAATACTTTGCAATTGCTCAGTTGTAGTTGTCGAGTTGGTCGCAGCTTCATCGACATCTGCAGTTCTTTTCGAGTCGTAAACTCTGTCAAACCCTTTGGCATGAAATTGTTGTCGTGCCAGCTCTTCCTCTTCCCGTTGAAATTTCTGCCAAATTTCTTCAGGTGATCGTCGTTTACGAGAATTTGGTTCTTGGGTGGTTTTTGCCATTGACTTCCACTTCCTCTTGCATTTGTACTTCTGATTTGCCGTTTTTAATTCAGATTTTGGTTGAGGCACTTGCAACTGTTGCAGATAATTGCATTGCGAGATTTCGTCCACCAGACACTCGTAAGCTTCACTCAGTCGTTTAAACGCCGCCTCGGCATCTACAAACCACCAAATTTTAGTCATTTATTCCCCACCAACGCGTGCATGAGCATCTACCTGGTTCTCGGTTTTTATCGGGATGGACGAGGATCGCCAGCTCCTTGTAGTGTCTGCGGACTTGCTGGACATTCGCAAATACTGGAGCGTAGTCGAGCTGCTCTAACTTGAGCACCTCGTAGTGCGTGCTGCTCCCCAAGATGCGAGACACTTCGATCTCCGGCATGAACATTTGCTGCTTTTTAGAACCCCCCACTGGGTTTTCTTACAAAACACACTGGAAAATTTGGGTTTTTCCCATTTGCAAATCAAATTTCTGTGTGTTATTTTCTTAGTTTTGGAACAATTCTGACACTTCCAAGTAGACTGCTGTGCTTACTGTCCATTATAGACTGCGTCCTGGTTTGCCACTAGATGTTGGTGTACCATGTAGAAATCAGCCAAGCTAGGATTACGATTCCAGGCACTGCAACATGCTTAGTGTACCTTTATTAAGGGTTAAACGGTGCAGTAAATTAATACACATGTAATACACTGTTGGCCCGTTGACGGGATAGGACATGACGATGGGGGAATGGAGGAGCGATGGCGAAATGGAATGACACTTCAACGATGAACTCACGCCGCAGATTAAATCCTTCGTCATGTTGTTTCTGTGCAAAAGACCGACGCATTAATCTTAGGCTCGACCAGCATGGAATCTACCACCAAAAAGTATGAAGCACTTTGCTCGCGACACTTTCTTGCGATATTACGATGATACAGATGGAGATTACCGGAGCCAGGTGACCAAATGCTCGCGGGCATCGAAAGAGTCTCGTGAACCTCACTTCCACATTTGCCAACCAGCACTCAAGTCACCAACATCTCGAGCACACGGCAAACCATGGTTGCTTCAATCTCTGGCACCAGTCGTGTCATTTTCGCTCTCTGCTCCCTCATCGCTGCCCAAGGTGGACTCGCCAATGCTGGTGCTGCCCAAGTTGACATCGGTTCGTGCCTGGACAAGGCCGGCATTGAGAGCTCGGTACCCACCACCTCGACTTGGGCTGTAGACACGGAGGCGTGGAACTCGCGTATTAGCCCAGTTCCTTCGGTTGTTGCTTTCCCCAAGACAGAGGAAGAGGTTTCGGCTACCCTCAAGTGCGCTGCTAATGCCAATCTTAAGGTGACCACCCTTGGTGGCAACCGTTCGTTCTCGAGTATGGGTTTCGGCCGCAACGATGGTGCTCTTATCATGAACCTCAAGAACTTGAAGCACTTAAAGTACGACGCGACCACCAAGTTGCTATCTTACGGTGGTCCCGTCATGATCTCGGAGACTGCCGACTACTTGTGGAAGACAGCCAAGCGTACTCTTCCTCATGGTCGTTGTCCTGATGTCGGTATGACTGGTGTGGCTGCTTCGGGTTTCGGTACTCTTTCTCGTGCTGCTGGTACTGTGCTGGACAACATTGAGTCTGTACGTGTGGCACTGGCCAATGGTTCCATTGTTGACGCTGATGCCGAGCAGAACTCGGATCTGTTCTGGGGTGTGCGTGGTGCTGCCAGCTCCATGGGTGTTGTCCTTGACTTCAAGATCAGAACGATTGAGCCTCCGTCTGAGCTTGTGACGAACTACACCATCACCTTCAACTCGAGCTACAAGCCGACCCAGCAGGACAACGTCGATGCCCTTATCGGTACACAGAAGTGGGCCCTGAGTAAGGACAATAACGACCTTGTCTCGATTCGCTTCGGTATCAAGACCAAGGCGGAACTCAAGGGTTTCTTCTACGGTGGCGGTGCTGAAGCTAAGACTGTTTTCGCTTCCCTAATGAAGTACCTGCCTCCGTCCATGGTCTTGAAGACAACCGAGGAGGATTTCTGGACTTCGGAAGAGTATTCGACCCCCGGCCTCGTGAAGCAGACTCTCACCCCTCGCCGTTACTTTTACATTGCATCAGTGACGATCCCTAGCGCAACTCCACTTGATAACGATACGGCTTGGGAACTATTTTCTAACACTGCCTACGCTCCCAAGCTTCCGGATGCCTCGGCCTCCGGCTTCGTGGACATTTGGGGTGGCAAGTACGCCAAGGGTGTGACTCCTGACTTGTCGGCCTGGAAGCACGACGACAACTTGCACTTGATTCGCTGGGATATGCGCTCCGAGGAGTTCAATGTCTCGTTCGCCGATAGTTCGCTGACCACCATGCGCGAGAACTTTTACAAGTTCGTGGATGCCTACAAGGCTTCAGGTGGTGTGCCCGGTGGCTTCACCACGTACCGTGACGACAAGTGGACGGTGCGTGAGATGGCTGAGTACTTGTACGGCGGTGGCAACTTCGAGAAGTTGCAGAAGATCAAGACGGAGTATGACCCGGAGGAGATGTTCAACACGGATGACCAGGCCATCCCCGCTCTGTCTTAGACATTCAAGTAGTGTCTTCTACACTGTAGTAATTTGTGTGCATTTTCAATGAACAGACAAATATCGTGTTTTAGCAACAAAGTCAAGTCATGCCAGATGAAGCTCTGAAAATCACACCATGGCGAGTCAAGCCATAAATCAAAAGGTTAAACCATTAAGGAACTGCATTAACAAGAAAATCCGACTAAGGAACAGCAGTGCACGGCACGACTGAGGATGGAAGAGATATATTGTGAATTTCGTAGTGAAAAAACATCCCAGGATCTCAGCAGTACTGTAAACAGTTTAATGCTCAAATACCAGCAAGTTTGCTTTCCCCATACTATGTAGTTCGCTCTGTCGAATAGGCACGAGAGAAGTCCGTAAGATACATCATAACCAACACAACGCGAGCACACCAGAGTGGCTCCTCTTCATTTTGGGGCTCAGAGGCTCACTACATGCATAACTATTGTAAAGTGGACAATACAATTCCAGTTTGATCAATTGATCATCTAAGCCTTGAGAGCGGGGATGGCCTGAGGGTCCGTGTTGAACACCTCATTCGGGTCGTACGCCGTCTTGATCTTCTGAAGCTTCTTGAAGTTGCCGCCGCCGTACAAGTACTCAGCCATCTCAGGCACCGTCCACTTGTCGTCACGGTACGTGGTAAAGCCACCGGGCACACCACCTGAAGCCTTGTAGGCATCCACGAACTTGTAGAAGTTACCGCGCATGGTAGTCATGGAACTGTCGGCGAACTTAACGTCGAAGGACGACGAGCGCATATCCCAGCGAATCAAGTGCAAGTTGTCGTCGTGCTTCCAGGCCGACAAGTCAGGAGTCACACCCTTGGCGTACTTGCCACCCCAAATGTCAACAAAGCCGGAGGCTGAGGCATCCGGAAGCTTAGGAGCGAAGGCAGTGTTTGAAAATAGTTCCCAAGCCGTGGTGTTGTCGAGCGGCGAGGATCTAGGGATCGTCACCGAATTGATGTAGAAGTAACGGCGAGGGGTGAGAGTCTGCTTCACGAGACCGGGGGTCGAGTACTCTTCCGAAGTCCAGAAATCCTCCTCGGTAGTGGTCAGGACCATGGACGGAGGGAGGTTCTTCATGAGGGAGGCGAAAACGGTCTTTGCTTCAGCACCACCACCGTAGAAGAAACCCTGGAGTGTCGACTTGGTCTTGAGGCTAAAACGGATCGAGACATGGTCGTTGTTGTCCTTGCTCAGGGCCCACTTCTGCGTACCGATAAGGGCATCGACGTTGTCCTGCTGGGTCGGCTTAGTGCTAGAGTTGAATTCAATGGTGTAGTTCGTCACACGCTGAGACGGAGGATCAAGCGTTCTGATCTTGAAGTCAAGGACAACACCCATGGAGCTGGCAGCACCACGCACACCCCAGAACAGATCCGAGTTCTGCTTAGCGCTGGCGTCAACAATGGAACCGTTGGCAAGTGCCACACGTACAGACTCAATGTTGTCCAGCACAGTACCAGCAGCACGAGAAAGAGTACCGAAACCCGAAGCAGCCACACCAGTCATACCGACATCAGGACAACGACCGTGAGGAAGAGTACGCTTGGCTGTCTTCCACAAGTAGTCGGCAGTCTCCGAGATCATGACGGGACCACCGTAAGATAGCAACTTGGTGGTCGCGTCGTACTTCAAGTGCTTCAAGTTCTTGAGGTTCATGATAAGAGCACCATCGTTGCGGCCGAAACCCATACTCGAGAACGAACGGTTGCCACCGAGGGTGGTCACCTTGACGCCGGCATCAGCGGCGCACTTGAGGGCAGCCGAAACCTCTTCCTCTGTCTTGGGGAAAGCAACAACCGAAGGAACGGGGCTCACACGCGAGTTCCACGCCTCCGTGTCTACGGCCCAAGTCGAGGTGGTGGGCACCGATTTCTCAATGCCGGCCTTGTCCAGGCATGCTCCGATGTCACCAGCAGCGGCAGCGAAGCCACTCTGGGCAGCGATGAGGGAGCAGAGAGCGAAAATCACGCGACTGGTAGAAGCAACCATTGTTTGCCTGTTGCTCGTGGTATTGCGTGCTTGATGGCAAATGCGGAAGTGATTGATGCAGTGCCATGTCTAAGTTGTTGCGAACAACGGGTTTCGGCTGGAGGATCGGTATTTCAGTCCATGAAGGTAAACGCTGCCATTCGATCGTGAAATTGTAGGCAATGTCTACGGCCTAAAAGAATGCACCGTCCCAGCAGGACGAGCTCGGGATGTGAAGTCATGTCTTTTTCACGACAGCAGGCCGACAAACGACATTTGGCTCCATGTTGATTTTGGCAAGTGAGTCAAAGGAACTGGCATTGTTAGTACTGTACTACTACTGTACCAGTTCTTCACTGTCGTGTCTCCCCTACTTCCCATCGCTGGTTGTTATCCAAACGCATGGCCAGCAGCAAGTGACTGTTTACGGTTAAAACGTTTGGAAGTGTTTATCTGCATTTTTACTGTAAACATGCGATTCTGGTTTCTCGCCTGACAATGAAAGCATGTGTCTCCCTCACGATGATAGTTTCTTCGACCACCTCACTTCGAGCCACTATGTACTTGACTTGAGGCACATGGTACCTTAATTTTCTGGCAGTGATCATTAATCCAGTGTTACTGCGCATTGGTGGTCGTTTGCATCTTTTTGTCAAAAATTATGGTGATCACCATACTTCCCTTAATACAGATGAAAACAGCTGTATTTATAGTTTGTGTAACTTTTCCAATTTCTTGAAGCACCACAATTCGGTGCGGAGAGAAATACACCAAGACTTCGCACACCGGATAGAGAAACATGCGTGTTTTGTTGTCTATTTCAATTGTTTTCGTCCACCCAAACGAAAGACCACGATCTATAAAATTTGCATATTGCGGTGCATGCATTTTTAAATTTAAAAAAAGAAATTACATGTACTGTCCTCGTAAACGCGAATTTCATAAGAACGAGAACGGTCCGGCGATCGTCCAACAGCTGGGTTTGCATAATGCCGCGTGTTTGATCGTTCGTGAGAGAAAATCGATTTGATTCAACACTGACGGTGAATCTGAGCGATAATGAGAGAGGTGATGGTATCCATGCGCACGCAGTGTTCCTCTCAGACAAATGGTGGAACAGCAGTCAGCTGTTCAACAGTTTGTTGAGTCCGGCTTGTGTACCTGTCTTTCTCTTTAAAACGCTGTCGTGGCGGTTGGTGCTTGAAAGAGCAAGTTACAGTGCTACCTGGATATCCGTCAAAGTTAACACATACATGCTACCTACGAAGGTGGTCAATTTTCCCATGGATATGCGGCAAAACAACTGATTCACTCGGTTGTTTGTCGAAAACTCGCCCTTTGCCCTACATGCATGTTGGCGGCATGTGAAGATCTGCTACAAGAGAACCAAATTGTGAATATGTTACTACTACATGTACCTAGTAGCATGTTACTGAAGTAATCAATGCATGTAACGATTCACAACGCGAGCACACCAGCTCTTCTTCATTTTAAGCTTAGGAGACTCACTACATGCATACAGAATTGTAAGTAGGACCGAAAGTACCGCTTGGTCTATCTGATCGTCTAAGCCTTGAGAGCGGGGATGGCCTGAGGGTCCGTGTTGAACACCTCATTCGGGTCGTACGCCGTCTTGATCTTCTGAAGCTTCTTGAAGTTGCCACCGCCGTACAAGTACTCAGCCATCTCAGGCACCGTCCACTTGTCGTCACGGTACGTGGTGAAGCCGCCAGGCACACCACCGGAAGCCTTGTAGGCATCCACGAACTTGTAGAAGTTACCGCGCATGGTAGTCATGGTGCTATCGGCGAACGAGACGTTGAAAGCCGACGAGCGCATGTCCCAACGAACCAGATGCAAGTTGTCGTCGTGCTTCCAGGCCGAAGTGTCAGCCTTGACACGCTTGGCGTACTTGCCACCCCAAATGTCCACGAAACCGGAGGCCGAGGCGTCAACGAGTTTGGGAGCGTAAGCAGTGTTAGAGAAAAGTTCCCAGGCCGTCACGTTGGTCAGTGGCGTAGAGCGAGGGATCGTCACCGATGCGATGTAGAAGTAACGGCGAGGGGTAAGCGATCGCTCAACGAGACCAGGAGTCGACCACTGCTCCGAAGTCCAGAAATCCTCCTCGGTAGTGGTCAGGACCATGGATGAAGGCAGGTTCTTCATGAGCGAGCCCAAAACAGTCTTAGCCTTCTTGGCCGGACCGTAGAAAAAGCCCTGAAGTGTGGACTTGGTCTTCAAACTGAAGCGGATCGAGACAAGGTCGTTGTTGTCCTTGCTCAGGGCCCACTTCTGTGTACCGATAAGGGCATCGACGTTGTCCTGCTGGGTCGGCTTAGTGCTAGAGTTGAATTCAATGGTGTAGTTCGTCACAAGCTTTGACGGAGGTTCAATCGTCCTGATCTTGAAGTCAAGCACAACACCCAAGGAGCTGGCGGCACCACGCACACCCCAGAACAGATCCGAGTTCTGTTTAGCGCTGGCGTCAACAACGGAACCGTTGGCAAGTGCCACACGCACAGACTCAATGTTATCCAGCACAGTACCAGCAGCACGAGAAAGGGTACCGAAACCCGAAGCAGCCACACCAGTCATACCGACATCAGGACAACGACCGTGAGGAAGAGTACGCTGGGCTGTCTTCCACAAGTAGTCGGCAGTCTCCGAGATCATGACGGGACCACCGTAAGATAGCAACTTGGTGGTCGCGTCGTACTTCAAGTGCTTCAAGTTCTTGAGGTTCATGATAAGAGCACCATCGTTGCGGCCGAAACCCATACTCGAGAACGAACGGTTGCCACCGAGGGTGGTCACCTTGACGCCGGCATCAGCGGCGCACTTGAGGGCAGCCGAAACCTCTTCCTCTGTCTTGGGGAAAGCAACAACCGAAGGAACGGGGCTCACACGCGAGTTCCACGCCTCCGTGTCTACGGCCCAGGTCGAGGTGGTGGGCACCGATTTCTCAATGCCGGCCTTGTCCAGGCATGCTCCGATGTCACCAGCAGCGGCAGCGAAGCCACTCTGGGCAGCGATGAGGGAGCAGAGAGCGAAAATCACGCGACTGGTAGAAGCAACCATGGTTTGCCTGTTGCTCGAGGTATTGCGTGCTTGATGGCAAATGCGGAAGTGAATGATGCAGACTAAGTTACTCGACCATACACCCACTTCCACCACAACGGTGCAGCTCTGCTAGGCCTAATAGGTAAACACCATCTGTGACTTTCGTAAAATTGTGAACAATGTCAACGGGCAAAAGCTCCAGCCTGCTGGCATTGGTGAAACCATGTCTTTTTCACGACAGCAGCCAGACAAACGGCGTTTGGTTCTATGACAACCTGACAAGTCAGAAGGTTGTGCGTGGAATAAGTTCAACAACTTATTGTTTTAATGTAAGTGCTATTCCTCCTATGTACTACAGCCTGCTATTCGAAAAAGCATATTCCTCACAATGTCTTTATCTCTTTGTGATAATAAAAAACTTTCCATCGTTAGTTATTATCCAAATACATGGCCGACAGACAACCAGCAGTCGACTATTTACTGTTGTGAGGCTTCACCTTAGTACGACTGACGAAGCTGCAGTGAAAGCAGGTGCTATTGTAGGCGTCTCAAACCAACCTTGGCCACATTACATTTTGTATTGCTTCGAGTGTACATGTACAGTACTTGAATAGAGGCACATGGTAGATTAATTTTCGGCGGTGATCGTTAATCCGCATTACTACGCATTGATGGTCGTTTGCATCTGTTTGTAAAGATTGTGACAACCACAGGTAGGTTTTGATGAAAGTACTAAGCACGGGTACAGCTAATTATTATACATAAAAAACATGGACTTGTACTGCACATGAAGCTGGAGGCGAGATCTATTACTACAGTATGCACGAATAATACCCATTAAACGAACAAGCGCCCGATTCGGGCAGTCACGCAGCGTTGAATTCCTTCTTTGGTGATTTGGCTTCTCGAAAACCGTGTCCAGCAGTTGTTTTAGGCTAACGTTACGAGTCGAGTGCTCAAGATTTGATTCAATGCATAGGCGTGTACACATGAAGGGTATTATGCTGTACTGTACGAGTGACAGCGCATCCATCCGCACGTACTGTTCCCTGTAGACAAATGGTGGACCATCGAGAGGCTCCGGGTGTTATGTGGATCTTAGGATCACGCATATGATTGAAGGTCACCATCGACCACTGAAGCGAAGGACAAGCAACTCAAGGATCCTAAACACCACAGTTGGTCACTAGGTTTGCCAAAGCGATTGTTCCATCTTGGATACTACATGTGTCGGTATAATAAAATCTCCGCTAGACGGATCTTGATCGTGAAGTTGTCATGTAAATGACAGTGTGTCGCCCGTCCCGAGACTCGCCGCTCCTGAAACGCAGTTGCCAGGCTCTATTGCACCATACCATGATTAGCAGCGTCGCAGTTGGAGAGTCCACACGCTACAGGGTCCCCGGCACTCCAGTTAAACACAAATTTTAACCCAGGACCGCGAATATACTGTTGGCATACGCCGTGATCTTGCGAGTTCTACACATACTCGACGACAATCACATCCAAACTGCAATTCCGCCGTTAAATACAGAAAGCACGCATTGAGACCGAAATATGTCTCATCACTGAATCTCCTTCTCGTTCTCCTTGTGCTCACCCGAGGGCTCTTCCGTCTGCAAGTCTGTGTGCTCCTGCTCCTGCTTTGGTTCCTCTGTCTGTTGTTCACTTTGCATCGACTCGTCGGCACCCTGCGAATCAGGATCAATCGCCATTTCATCGTCGTCGTTAGTCCGTAAGAGCTTGTGCTCAGGTTCCTGGGCCGTTTGAGCGCGACGGAGCTCCTTCACTTTGTTCGCTAGTGCCTGCACGCGACGCAAGAATCCCAGGTCCTCACGCAACACCGTCGTGTCTACATGCTGCAACAACCATACATCCAATCCCACAACAACTTAGTCCACATAACATTAACTTGCTCCCGACATTGCTGTACCTCCTCTTCCAATGACTTCAGCAGGTCCTTGTACTCCTCAATGTTCGTTTCTCCCTCCTCTTCAATTTCCTTTTTGAATGAATCGTTCTCCTCTGGTGCCGGTGGTAGATTCTCTAGCAACCCTTCAATCTGTTCGTAAAGCTGCTGGTGCTCAAGTGCAACGTACTCGTTGTACGTGCGCTTCTTCAGGTGTTTTTCCAGAGCCTGCTGCACCTTCTCCACATCCTTAATGTGCACGAATCCGTGTCCCCAGGGGTACACGACCGTGCAGAAGCCGTCCTCATGGCGATATCCTCTCAAGTAACCTGCGCCTGCAGGTGTGGCCACCAGATCGTCCAGTCGCATACCGTTTACGACATGTTCCTTCCTCAGTACGAAGCCGTGGACGGGCTCCGCGATCCAGCAACGTAAACACTCGGCCACCTTCTCCTTAAGTTGCAGAGCTATCAATGGCCGGGCGCCATCCTCCTCGTCACTTTGTTCCTGTAACCTGGTTATCAGTGGGCGTAACTTGGCTTCCAATTGGCTCTTGGTCTCTGGGGCTAGGGGCATTTTCAGCGCTTGGGTTACGGTCGCGAGTAACTTGGAACACTTGCAACTGGGAACAAGCGCCACGGTCTGTAACAAGTGTAAACAACGCGCATCCTGCTGCTCGTACGCGTGGCACACGGGGCGCAGCAGCGGCAGTAGCAGGCTGGAGCGCGTCGGGACAGAGAACACCAGAGTGTTGGCGTCGCGCGCCTTGCGGAAGCGAGCCTCGCGCGTCGAGAACTTGGGCAGCGAAGGCTCCGGAGGGGCGACGATCTGTGTCGTTCCAAACATTTTGAGGAATGCCAAATGTCACTCTATCGAGTGAAGATGAAATCCGATTAGTGACAGAGACAGTTGAAATCGTATTCCCATGACGATGTGGACAGTATGTCTCGTAGTATCGGTTTTGTCCATTTGAGGAGGACGTGTCACTGAAGTGAAAGGATTGTCATTATTCTAAATACCAAGAGTTTGTGGCCTCAATTGTCCATGCTTGCCAAGTGTGTAGCTCGTCGGATAGCACGGGTTCCAGCCAGCACCGCCTCTTTCGCTAGTAAGCGAAGGACGCGCAACGATAGGAACAATGCTACGATATCTCCTGCTGGACAGAAGCAGCGCCAGCAGTTGAATCGACTTCGAGCTGCATTGGTAACGGAGACGCTGCAGCAGATGCCGCTGCCCACAGCGTCTTCCACCACCACCAACCCGATACAAAATGCAGGTTTTGAACTGCTAGACGCCGACGCGAAGAAGAGGCAAAAGGAATTCGCGCGTATGTTGCGGCAGAAGGAGGTGAAGCATGCACGTATCAAGCACTTACCACTGTTCCGTGAAAACTCCCCATTGTTCCAACGCTTCGGAGACAAGACTTTGGGGGATTACGACAACTTACCTAAGACCAGCTTTGATGGGTCCATTGCGGTGATCCACTCGGAGCAGGAGGAACAGGAATTTGCAACATATTTAAGGGAACAGAAGGTCGTGGGCGTCGACACGGAAGCAAGACCGGACTTCCGTCCTTTGAAGGGGAAGAAGGGCAACCCCGTTTGTTTGATTCAGATCAGCACATTGGAGCATGCATTTCTCTATAGATTGCAGCGAGGCAAACCACTGCCTCCGATACTACGGGAAATGTTTGCCAACCCTGAAGTGCTAAAGATTGGTCACTCGTTGAGTGACGACTTCCGGCAGTTGAAGTCGTCGGATCTCGTCCAGGCGGTCAACTCGACGGTAGACACGCTGTACATTGCACACAAGCTTGGGTGCAAACGACCGGGACTGAAAACAGCGTGTCAGGTGTTTTTGGGTGGATCACTGGACAAAGAGATGCAAGTGTCCGACTGGGAAGCACCTGTTCTGAGCCCCGCGCAGATCAACTACGCGGCTACAGATGCGTGGGCACCACTGAGAGGTAAGTTATTGATGGGTAGTGGTTGTTTATGACACAGTGCTTACTTTGGTGGTGTAGTTTTGCTCGCGATGATCCAACTAAAGGACACCAAGAATCTGTTACGGACAAAAAGCTACAACTCGTCTGCACAAACGGTTGTGGACGAGAACCACGACGTCTTACTAGGAAAGCTACTTTCGTTTGCCCTTCGTCATGAGATACCCACAATGGAATAACTGACAATGTGTTAATAAGCGGATCAATAGAGTTTTGAGACCTCAGACAATACTCTTCGATTCGTCAAATATCAGCATCTTCTAGACACTGCACTTAGCATTGCTCTCTTTCCAACTTGAGGTAGTCTACTTCCTATCACTAGAACAAATGCCATACGAGCTTCGCTTCGATTTGTATTCACTCCGTTCTCATGCGGCTTCCTGTTTTTTAAGTACTGTGAAACGGAGGGAGTATGAAATACAAATTTTGTATGTACCACCTAATCTGTGGTTTCCTATACTTGTAAACGATAGTTTTATCTCGAAGAAACCTCCTTCTTCGTCTCTAGCAGATGAGAACGCTTTGTACTACGTAATCTGTAGTCGCGCTACTTCGTTGCTCCTTGTTCTAAGTTCATTCGGATATCAGACACTGACACTCAAACGTTGGTAGTCTTATGGTTTCCATCATAGTATAACTCACTTATGGGCGCTGTGTTAGTCTGAAACAGAGAACCGACATCTTTCGAAGCACTTGTACGTATCTGTTTAGACTAGTGAAATCTGCTGTCTCGCAGTGAGATTCTCATTTATATTTCCTGTGCGAAAGCTTGTGTCTACACTCGTACTCTACGAGCCATTTGCTCCTTGTGCACGAGGGTGGATTACGCTCACCACGATCGCACAGTCTTCACTTCGGAATCATCGTGCAAGAAGGGATGATGGAGCAATTCTGTCGCCGACGCTCGAGCATCCGGGATCTTGTCGAAGCACAGAGACAAGAAATCGTGTGCTGTAGATGATAGGTGAGCTGGGAGCTCCGGGATAGTGGTGGCGGAAGCGATGTGGAACATGGCGGTGAGTGGGTTCGACAGATTCGCCTTAATTGATGCATCATCATGGGAAGTTATGGTGGGTCAAGTACACAGACGTCGTGCTAACATTTTAACTGCAACCTGCATTTTACTTACCCATGGAGGCCTGCCAGTCGCCATTTCAATCACAATGCAACCAATACCCCAAATATCTGCTTTTCGCCATGAATCGGATCCCTTTTCAGCGCGAACGAGCTCCGGTGCCATCCAGAATGGCGATCCCAAGCCTTCACGTACTGACCTGAACAAACGCATTAGTCGCATCAACGATATCATCTCGACCACACCAACAAGCAGGCGCAGCGCACCTGGCTGTCTCCATTGGTCGTTGGTGGCGTTCCTCCTCCAAAATAACCCCATCTAACTTCTCAGCAACAGTTCTCTTTGCTGTCCCAAAATCTGAAATCTTGACGCCGCCTTGCTCGTCATCCGCAAGAAGCAAGTTAGCGCACTTGAGATCACGGTGTGCGATGCCCAGCTCGTGCAAATGTGCGACACCTTGCACCACATCGCGTGTGTATGTCCGTACCATATCCTCGTCAAAGGCCCCAAACTCCTTCAGCAATCTACAGTCACAACAAGCTACAGTTAGCGCTGTGCACTCAAGGACATTAGGGTTGCACCGTTTCGGTGATTTCACGCTCATACTTGCTCAGCGAACCGGCCGGAAAGTACTCCATGAACATGTTGACCGTCGGTCCATAGCGCTCTGCCAGCAGCACGCAGTCAGCCGTTGATGAAACTCTTAAGACAAGGGACGCACCACTTCCAACGAAGCGCACAATGTTGCGATGGCCATGACGTTGTAGTAGCTGCAGCACCTCCAGCTCGCGTTCAATCTGCTCCCAGCTCTGAACTCGCTGGAGGGAGAGGGAGCTCACGTCGTTGCCGAGTTCGAGTTCCTCTTGGATGAAGATCTGCTTGACTGCGAGCAGCTCCGCACTGACGTCAGCAAGCACCGTCAGATGTGTAGCATACAAAAAACAAGTGACCACGACCCGTCGCTGCACCTCGGCACTCGAATTGCAGCCGATACCTGTCCGAAGCGGCCGCTACCGACGCCTGGTCCTTTTTGCCATACGAGCGTCCTACACGACTCTTGTTACTATTGCCACTCACTCCCATGCGAAGACACGTACTCGTCCGGCAGCAATGCGAGCTGCATCGACACCTCCATCTTCGACATGAAGCACCGGTATTCGCGGTTATGTACGCGATGGTGTTTGCGCAACCACGCAGGCCACTCGGTCCAGGAGGAGGTGAATCGTATGAGTTCCTTAGAAACAACAAGAGGTGATGGATCATGACATCCCTCCTCCGTCACAGTTAAAACGACTGGTCCACGGGCACCGCTAAAAATAGCGAAGGAAACGGCATTGACATGATCATCGCGGACTTTAGTGCGCAGGGCTCCAGTACAATGGCGCCTTGTACCATGTATTCGTGTATGTGTCTCTGCGCACGCCTGGAACGAAGCTTTTCCGAACCTGTGTTCGCGAGGTTTTAGGCGAAGTGGTAAAACCTCGAGAACCAGGTTCGCGGGAGTTACGCACTTCGAATAAGTCGTACCTATTCGAGCGAACACGCGAAACCGAACGAACCAACTTCGTTTGTGAGCATTGCTATTCGCCAAAAGTGCTAGGAGAGGGTGCGGCTTTTGAAGGATAGCAAACATCGCCGTCCTGATGCATGAACTTGCGGTATTTCCTAGCCGTGATCAAACCGAGCAATCCGGCCAATGCACATACTCGGAGCAACCCGCATCTTTAATCTACCACCGCCGCAACATGGTTATACAAGATGATGTCGTTACCCTCGACAATCAACTTGCAGCAGCAACAGAAGCGCGATTAGCGCATGTGGTTGGTGAGACCCAACAACGATCATATGAGCACGCTCATTTCCTGGAACAACAAGTTAAGCACTTTTTCGGTTTGACCCAAGAGCAACTTCAAATTTCAGCTGTTAATATTGAGCAGCGAATTCAAGAACGACTCGACCATCAGTTCCAAGCGTCTCTAGTTAACGTTGAGACCACTGTGCAAGCTGCAATACAGAGCGCATCATCAAATTCGGCAGCTTCTGTGGCAACACAAGTGCAGCAACTGAACGAACTAGCGTGTAACGAAGTGACTGCAACGGCTACCGCACTAGAGTCTCAAGTCCAAGCTAAACTCGACATAGCTATCCGCAAATCGGAAATATCTGGTAAGATAGCTCGCCGCCGCCTGCGACGTCAGACGGAAGAAGCGCTGAAGACCAACCAGGCGAAGCTGATAGACGAGATGAGAGGGTACACTGACAACCAAGATTTGTCACTGGAGAAAAAGGTCCAGGCAATGCTTGATGCTTCGCATGCCCAGCAAATAGCTGAAACTCAAGACCGAATTGCGAAAGCTGCGACCGACGTGGAAAAACATGTTTTGCGGGTTCAACAGGACAATTTTCGTCGAGCTGAAATTGCATTTTACGATCACTTACAAACGTTGGGGGCCCAAATGCAAGAAAAATTCACTGAGTCTCAAAATTCAAACATGAGCACAATAATAAATATGGCCGAGAAGCGAGCAGAAGCGATTGCGTCCAAAATTGTAAGCACTAGACTTGGTGAGCATCAAGAAATATTACACAGCACAGCTGCAAACCAGTTACAAAATATAGCGCGTATCGACCGCTCAACTCAAACTACTCACGTGGATATACCTTCAAATTTTCCGACGGAAGGGAAAGCACAGGAAATTCGACAAGAACCTGATATTCTACGAACAGCTAAACGGAAATTCTTTCGCAATGGTGACAATGTCCTGATCAGCTCACCGTGCCCAACGAAAACCAATACAGTGGTTTCCCATCATTATACAGGTATGTAAACTGTGATTGAATGTTCGAGCCACTACTGACATGTTTCGAGATGGATCTGCGTTAGCGGCTTCGTTGCGAATGATTGCACGTGTTCCTGGCGAGACAGCATTAGAAAGCGCACGCCGACAAGCTACTAACCAGATGATAAAGCGTGTGCAAGACCGAACTCGCCAGTTGAATAACTAGCTCGCTAACCACTACCACAATGAAATTCTTTCACTCATTTAGAGAATGGGGGTGATGCAGTTCGGGTGTAATTGAAGTGGTATCAAGAGATGCAGTTTGAATGTAGGTGAAAATGTATGAATGAGATAAAGCTAATACTACTTCCTCCAGTAGGAAATTGTTTAGCTACAAATCCATAGAAATGTTAGAAGAAAATCCTTGAGATAGAACTGCTTCCCAGTCACTCTCAAACATCGCCATCGCGTCCGATGGATCCAGATCGATGGCAACGTTGCTTGGGACAGCAGCAGCGGCTTCTGCTTTAGAAAGCTTTGCGCACTGAGTCACATCTATGAAGCTTCTGTTTCGATTAATAAACGAGCACATATCGATGTTCTCACCTGAGAGACAAGTCCGCTGACTGGTTACCATCATACCAGAAATTCCAAAGTCCCTTTCAATATGGGCCGATGAAGCAGGCACAGCGAAAATAACCCTGGCTACGTTTGGGAGGAACACATACTGGTGTTCGTCTTGTAGGCGCTTCCAATATTGTAGAAGAGGCTCAACTTTACCGTCGGGGAGGAGTTTCAGTGGAATAGCTTCATCAGTCCAGCGTTGAAGCTCAAGATCAACGCGACCTTCGTGAAGTGAGAGCGGAATAGAGGGGTCATGTTGTGGGGTACTAATTTCTACGAGATCCATCAATGTTTCATCAAACACGGCACCTGCATATTGATGAACTTCCATAGGAGGTTGCTCTACTTGGTTGATTATTGAATTTGGCGCCATGCGTAACATAATAGAGCGAACATTTTTCATCACGGCTTTTGTAACAACGTCGACATTCCGTTCAATCGTTGATGAGCCAATACGTTGCTGCTGCCCACACGTACGTACCATCGTTGACAATAGCTGGTCCAGGTGCTTGACGTTTGGGTGGAGCATCATCTGCATCTCCCAAATGTATGAACATTCTTTCATCGCTTCCCGATCGGTGTACCGTTTAAAAAGATTTTTGTGGAAGGCGCTGTATAGTAATGCACGTGTATTGCGAACTATTTGGTGGAGTTCTGTAGGATGAAATGATGTTGGGTTTTCTCGAGTAGCATCAAATTTTGGTAAGTGCTTTTCTACGTTCAGCGTCGTCGTGAACAGCTTGTATGCCGTTAACAGAACTTCCACTTGGTTAGGGGATTCACTTTGACTTTTCTTGTTTAACACTGTGATCGGCATCAGAAGGGCAAGAAGCTGCTCGATAAGTCCTTTGTCGTTGGCCAAAGGAAAAGGATCAGGCGTAGGTTTTCCATCGCGTAGATGTTTATTCTTGCGTTCGTCAAAAAACACTTCTAGTACTCGCCAATGGCTTACAATACGCTGCAATACTTTTGTTAACCCCATGAAGCGATGAGGTTTGTAGTCGACGAGTTTTTTTGCTTTGCCTAGTCGAAGCATCTGAGTAAGTTGCTCATATAGATCCCCCAAGGAACTAATGGTCTTAACTTGAAATGTAGTTTGGGTCACTCTCCGAAGTAAATCCAACACGTCAGGGTTCTTCGACTTTGACCGATCATTGGTCAACCCGAACGCAGTCTTTGTTGCAGCGTTTGTCAAATGTGGTATACACCACTCCCATTTGAGTTTGAAAACTGATCGCATCATACGCTTCACATCCGATCCTCCGTCACTTGTTGCTCCATAAAAATCATCTTCTCTTAAGTTAAAATCCTCAATTACCCGCAAAATCCACCGCTTAAAAGGACCGCCAATACCGGTATCGCGCTCACCATACATCGGTTGGAAGTGCCGAGTACCAAGAAGCACTGAACGCATGCTAAAGTTCTTATCAATAAAATATAATCTCAAGCCCATGAACTTCGTCCCAATGTGCTTCGCCACCCAAAAATCCACTACCATGGTAAGCGAACTCACTCCCTCCACCATGTTTTCCAGTATCAGTTTCGTTACTTCTTTTTTGCCGCATGCGTATAGCTCAATCACCGCGTGTGTAATTGTCTGCCGATTGACAACTGCTCTAAATTCATCCTTAGTTATCACAGCTTTGAGAATTTCGGACTCCTCCCACTCTCCCATCACGAATGGAAGATTGTTATTCACGACTAGAAGTGTTTGCAACAGTAAGCTAATTCGTTGGGATGAATCGCGAGTTTGAGCAGCGGCAAGTATCCGCGTGACCTCCTCATCTCGCGATCGCTTTTTGCTTTCCTCTACTACCGTCTTGTCCGATGAAACACCATGTGCTTCCTTCAAATGCTTTGTGGCCCGAGATGTCCTTCCACCGTACAACTGCAAAAAAATTGGAGTCTCGCGACATGTATGGTTTCCTTGACAAATCCATCCCAAAACTGTAACACCTTCCATCACGCATTTTACACGAACGCCCCAATTGAAGATAAATGATCGTTCGTTGGGTTTTTGCGGAACGAGCTCAAAGCCTTCGGCTGGTTGATAACTTTCTACAGCGGTCTTGACGGCTTCTGGAACACCGTGGAACCGACTTTGGTCTAGAAAGAACACTGTTTGCTGATTCAAAGGCTGCGTAGTTTGATTGGATTGGGTTGTACAAACTTGAGAGTTATTTGATGACTCCAAACCAAACCATCCCGCTTGAGGTACAACTGCTGAATTTCCGTTGCTGTCAGAGCAAGTCGGGCTGACATTATCTGAAAATTGAGTAGGTGGCACATGCGCACTGGAACTTGAAAAATCACGCGTCACTTCATCATTAGAACTTGAGGTGTTGTATGAACGGGGTGAACGTGATGTCAGCTGGATTTCCGATACGCGTTGACGTTGGGCTGGCGGTCCGTCCAATGCCACCATTTGGGATGCATTCCTTGGGTACACTTGAGAATCGCCACAACTAAGATGATGTCCACCGGCAGACATGTTGAACGCCCCTTTATGAATAAGTGCCGAGCTCCTTAGAATTGACTGCCTCCTTTATACAAGTAGTCGGAAATTCAGGTGTTTAGGGTCTTAGTTGGCAAAGGGAAGATTGCAAAATGAGAGTAGCAGGATCTACCAACAAGATCGCGCGGCCCTAGGAGAGAGTTGAAGCGTCACTTTCTACCAATAACAAACGTTGTGCGTGGCGTTTCGAGCGAAGAAAGCGAAAGAGGCACATGCGGGTTTGCTCGAAAACGAACACGAAAAACCTGAAGATGCCAAATTGCTTCGGACTTCGTGAGGTTTTTCAAGTGAAGTCGGTATATCGATATACCGTGTTCGCGCCTGTTGGCTGACAGAAGTTTGAACACAGAAAAGAGAGTACCGTGGTTCGGTCGCCTCAGCTTCGTTTCAGGCGTGGGAGACGCAGAGAGTCTGGTGTTTGTGAAAACAGGGCTGCCGCATCTCTGGCCGAGTTTCGCCGGCAAAAGTGTTTGCACAAGTCACCAGCCGGTGGTCTCCACCACTCGCTGTGTGCAGAGCACTCACAAGATTTTTCCCCTTGCAAAAGCCCATGCTTTTCCACATGAGTATTTATTTTGCAAGGTCAATCCAGTGCAAAGTCGTGAGATATTGCTTCCAATGAGAGAGGCTATCAATTCCCACGACCATCGAATGCGCAAACGGGAGTTCAACGCTCCAGTGGCCAAAGATCCTCATTCCCCGATTTCCCCCGCGAGTCGCACACGTCCCTCCCCATGCGCCTCTTCCTCAAGTCCGCCATGCGCGCCTCGCCGCTCCTCAAGTCGCGCTCGTTCGCCACCAACGCGTCCGAGCTGCGCTCCGTCGTGTTCAAGGACCACCTGCGCACGGTGCAGATGGCCGAAGCCAAGGAGACGGTGCTGCCTGGCGGTCGCGACCTGTTCCCGCTGCTGCCCAAGGCCTTTGCTGGCGTGAAACAGATCGGTGTCATTGGCTGGGGCTCGCAGGGTCCTGCCCAGGCCCAGAACCTGCGCGAGTCGCTCGAGGGCTCGGACATCAACGTCAAGGTGGGTCTGCGTGAGGGCTCGTCGTCCATCGCCAAGGCCAACGAAGCTGGCTTCAGCGAGGAGAAGGGCAACCTCGGCGAGATGTTCGACGTCATCAAGGAGTCGGACCTCGTGGTGCTGCTCATCAGTGACGCCGCCTGCGTCAAGCTCTACCCCAAGATCTTCCCGCTCATTAAACCCGGCGCGACGCTCGGTCTGTCTCACGGCTTTTTGCTGGGCCACCTCGAGTCGGTGAACGAGACGTTCCCCAAGGACATCAACGTGGTCATGATGGCCCCCAAGGGCATGGGCCCCAGTGTGCGTCGTCTGTACGTGCAGGGCAAGACGGTGAACGGCGCTGGCATCAACTCGAGTGTGGCCATCCACCAGGACGTGTCTGGCAGCGCGACTGAGATCGCTCTGGGCTGGAGCGTCGGTGTTGGAGCGCCCTACACGTTCTACACGACCATGTCGGACGAGTACAAGTCGGACATCTTCGGCGAGCGTTGCATTCTGCTTGGCGGTGTGCACGGTCTCGTGGAGTCGCTCTTCCGTCGCTACGTGCAGAATGGCATGACCCCTGAGGACGCCTTCAAGAACACGGCCGAGTGCATCACTGGCCCGCTGAACGAGAAGATCTCGCACGATGGCATCAAGTCTGTGTACGACAGCTTCAAGGGCGAGGACAAGATCATCTTCGAGAAGGCCTACACGGCTGCTTACACGCCGTGCCGTGACATTATTGAAGAGGTGTACGACGATGTGGCCTGCGGTAACGAGATCCGCAGCGTCAACAACGCTGTGGCTCGCCACGACCGCTTCCCGTTCGGCAAGATCGACCAGACGTACACGTGGAAGGTCGGTGAGAAGGTGCGTGCCGCCCGTGATGGCAACTTCATCATGAACCCCTTCACGGCCGGTTCGTACGTTGCCATGATGATGGCTCAGATCGACGTGCTCATCAGCCACGGCCACTGCTACTCGGAGGTCGCCAACGAGTCGGTCATTGAGTCGGTGGACTCCCTGAACCCCTACATGCACGCTCGTGGTGTGTCGTACATGGTGGACAACTGCTCCACGACGGCGCGTCTGGGCTCCCGCAAGTGGGCTCCCCGTTTCGACTACATCCTGACGGAACAGGCCTACGTTGCTGTGGATGACAACAAGATCAAGAACGAGGCCAAGATCATGAGTGAGTTCAAGAACCACAAGATCCACGAAGTCCTTAAGGTGTGCTCTTCTATGCGCCCCAGCGTTGACATTGCCGTCGAATAAGCGCCGCTGACGTGGCAGCTAGTGTGCAGAAGGGTGGCGATGTATTGCAGTTGAAGCCTGCGGTCGTGACCTGGACGTGTAGTGATTGCTCCGTTATTGGAGTGTTAGTGCGTGCCTGAGTTGTGCTCTGTGCGCACGTATATAATACACTTATGTGGCTACTTCGTAATGTTTCTTGCTGTGAGTGCATCTTTCCATTCCTACTACTACTAGTAGTACTACAAGTATCAGACCAAGGCAAAGGAGAGTCAACTTCAACTTGTATAAGAGTAGCTCCTGTTGAAGTAATTAGAGAGTTGTCCATGAAGCTGTACCGCTAAGATGTAAGCTGCTTCAGTGAAGCAGCTTCAAATACTCGACCTGACCAGCAGGAAAGGCTAGATTATCAATGTCACCAGGTTTTTTGGCGTATGGACCTTCACCAATGACAGCAACGATGAACTCAGCCTTACTGGCATACTCCTTAGCAGTTGCAAGGTCTGCTTCTGAGTACTTGCCCATGTAGTTTAATGCGTTGGAGTACGAAAGACGACTGCTGTTGCCAGTGATCGATTCAATGTTCTCCTTGACAGTGGATCCAACCGAGTACAGCTCGTTGCGTCAAGAGTAACCTTGCCACTCGACGTTCCAGCCACCACACTGCAGACCAATGTCATCAGCGGCGTGGCCTGTCAGGAATACTGAAGCGTTCGTAGAGAGAGGTAGCACGCTGTCATTATTTTCAGGAGAACGATCGATTCGCGTGCCAGCTCAAGCGCTGTCGCCGTGTCCCGACCATCTCAAGGTTTGCCTCACCGGGAACCGGGTTGTCGTATAGACCCAACTGCTGTTTGAGCTTATCAACACGACGTGCAGATACCTTCACGCGAGAGAGGTATTGGCGTTCTTCTCCAGCAGTGCCATTGTGCCGTTCATGAAAGACTCGTCTGTGGCGATCATACTCATATCTACAGATGCAAACGATCCAGTGCTTCAGGTGCCATTGCTCTGCAGACCACGTACAATTGCATCTGCCATCGTCGAGTCATAGTACGGGTCTTCACCAAAAGTCTCAAACGTTCGTGGCCACAGGGAAGGCCAAGGAATCCCGGTAGCAAGCGTATCACGAGCAGTGATTCGTAGACCATGTCGGGGTGGAACAAAGCAGCAGCATTAATCTGCTGACCGAAGAGTAGCGAGGGACGAAGATGGCACCGCGCACCTAGTCAACCTATAGATCACCGGGTGACCGCCGTCTCCTCCATGGTGATCTCCTGAATCCTTGTCACCACCTCACGCCTTTTCTTGGCCGCCCACAATTACGTTTCGTTCTTGGGCCGTTGGTTAGAGGGCTGTTAGATAAGAGCTGACACGCAGTTTGTCGAACTTTCGTACAACGTCCTCGTGTCGTCTGCCATCAGAACCGAGATATCAATCTGCGTCATCTGACCGACAAGATCCTCTGTGCTAAAGGAGATGACGATTTTAATCGGCGCGGTCATCCCACTGGTCTGCAGTGACGTATTGGTGCATCCCAGTGCTATCGTGATGACGGCAGTGAAGCAGGACTTAAGCATTTTGGTGGAGTGCTTGAAACTTGATGCAGTGTATCTAGCAAATTCCAAAGTGATTGTGTTTGAGGCACTAGGAATGGCGCACGAGGGCAACCAGCACCTGGACCCCAAGCATCAAAGGATTGATACCTGTTATCAGTAGCAGGACTCCCTCTCGGACGGAGATAGCTGTGACCTCGATCGTTGAGGCACCTTCGACTTGCGAAATCCTAGTGTGATTCTTTTAATGTTTCTGTAAGAGGGACAACCAATGAAGGCTTTTGACAAGCAGTACTGCTGGTCTCAGTGTTTGAACACCGAAATGCAAAGCTGAAGTTGCATCGACCAATCAGCGATCAGGTCTGCGGAAACTTCCACCACACAAGTTCTGAGAAGTATATAATGACGGCGTTTGTGATATGAATCAGATCACGAGTTGATGGGGTGTTTTGATTGGTCAGATCTGATACCTATTGAAGTGTACTACGGACGGAATTCAGTGTTGTTGCTATTCATTCCTTACACAGCTGTGATCTACAATTGTTTGCTGCTATTCATTCCTACGCTGCTGTGATTTACGATACTGGCATAGCCGGTTGTATAGCGTACCATAAGACAACTCCTCGGCTCTTTTTGGTTTTGTTTTGTATACGCGCTTCAACATTTTCGTGAGTGTGACGGGGTCACACGAGCACCTTGCTTGAGGAAGCGTGCTATTAAGAGTATACAAACTCTAAGTGAACGGCAGTTCACTAGTCCCTGGTCTGAGGGGACTTAATAGCCAGTTTAGAGTAGATTTTAGACTGATTTATTTATAGTTAATTAGGTCCATTTGGCCTGTAATACAAATTACTAATTAACTATACTTTAACGTAATTATGCATATAAAAGGTAGGTTTAATGTTATTGGTTGGCCCTCAGCCACCGAACCTACGTGGCAGTAGTGTGGCTCACACCACAGTGTGGCCCACACCACTCCATCAGAGTATTAAAACAAATACTCACAGAAGTATATCTACTTCTAAAGGCGGTACCCTTTCTGGGGTACCCCTTTCATGTAACCCCGTTACATCCTCCCCCACTTAGGTTGGAAACACCCCCAACCAATGAGGAGCTAGGAAGAGAGCTCCGCTCTCTTTCCTGTCCTTTGTCGATACCCATCGACGAGCCACCGTTGTGGCTTAAGGCTTTTCATTCAGCCTTTTCGCGCGTTCAAGACACCTGGAGGCTTCCACGTCAGCCTCCCAAGATGCCTAAGAAGGCAAGCACCCGCGGCGCTTCGGCGCCTTCTAAGTCTAAGACCGCGAGGTCGAAGACTGCTAAGGCCAAGTCAAAAGACAAGGCCGCTCCGCGCAAGGAAGTCCGCAAGGCGGCTTCCGAGGCAGGCAGCAAGCGTACGGCTGCTGCTGCCAGCCAAGAAGGGAGTTCGCGACGCAGTCGCTCGCGCTCCCTGTCACCCGACGACAGGCCGAACCCTCGGTTCGCCTATCGGGACCACAGTCCCGGATCTGAATCCCCGGAATTTCATATTCCGATTATCACGGGATCAGAGTCCGACGGGGACTCTCCTGGATCCGCTAAGGATCCATCTTCTTCTCAGGATGCTCCTTCACAGGATGCTCCTGTACAGGACGCTCCTTCGCAGGACGCTCCTGTTGATGATAGCGAATCATCAGAGGCAAAGGCAGCTTCGACGAGCTCGCCTGCCAAGAACCTTACCTTGACCGAAGGTAAGGCTCGAGCCCAAGCTGCGAAAGCAGCGTCTCCAAAACGGGCTGGTGAGGGCGCTGCTGCTGCTAAGAAGCGCGCAGCCCCTGGCTCTCCTACGTCAGAGCCTTCAATCGCTAAGGGATTCAAATCCCTATTCGACTCCTCAGACGAGGAGGAAGAGGAGGGGGCTGTCTCCGAGCCCCGAGAGATCTCCAATGATCTCGATGAGCAGCAAGAGCGTTACCAAACTGCTCAGCTGCAAGGCACTCCTGTGCCTCCCACGCCGGCGTATCCTCGCGGATACTACCCACCGGATGCGGGGTCCGGGTCCCCAATGTTTTTGGAGCACCTTAAGGCCCCTCGTGGTCTAAACCATGGGCGCACTTCGCGTGGCGCCTATGAGCGTGCCTTGGTTCAAGTCGAACCTCTCTTTGTCAACGACATTGAGGCCGCTAGGTGTGTGCTACTTGCACCACACCGAATTCCTCTCAAGGAATTCACAAGTCTTCGAAAGAAATCCGAAGACCGTGGTGGGCTCTTCCCCGTGTGGGGCTACCCTTGGGTACAGCCCGAGAACACCACAACCCAGACCCAGGCAGAAGACCTGTTCTGGAGATGGGTTTCTCTAAAGAACTTTACAGTTCAGGAGTTGAAAGAACTCCGGGAAGATCGCCTGCTGTCCTATGTCTTGGACCAGCGAGATCTTCGAATTGAGTTTGCCCACTTAGTCGCTAAGCGGCAACTCCACTCCGTCATGGAGGGACTTAGACAACAGTCTAAGTCCAGCGCTCAAGATGAGCGCGGGTACGGTTCCGTCAACCCAGGGACCGTACACCGTAAGGCGGCTAAGAAGCCGCGGACTACTTACGCCCCGGCTGTTGATCCCAAATCTCAACAGCCTTCGGGCAGTCAACCCGGAGCCGGTCTTCCGGCTCCCACGAGTTCTGTGACGAGGGGTAACCCCGCCACTTCACAAGCAGCTGGCGCTTCCCAGAGCGCCGCCGCTCCTGGACGACCCGCTCCACATGATAGTGGAGCTCGCCGTTCCGGTCAAGGAGGGCAGGAGGAGCTCTCGCACGCGTTTGAGTACGCGGCTCCTTCTCAGCCTTATCCTTCTGGACCCTCATCTTCGGGTCGGGACTCTGTGGGGTCCCTATTAAGTGACGAGGTCCGTCAACTTCGAGATCGCGTCTATGCGATCGAGATAGCCCTTGGGCTTGGACCTGGTGGTCAGGCTGCCGCTCAGGCTGGCAAGCCGGGGACCCTTGAGGTCCTTCGCCAAGACTTGGACGCTCTTGGTCGTGAGACTCATGAGCTCCATGGGCGTGTTGACCGCCGAGCTCCGGCTGCTGCCGTGAAGGAGCTCCGTCGAGGCTTAGACGTTCTAAGCCATGAGGTGCATGGTCGTATGCCCTCTTATGAGCCGCAGGGGTACTCGTACCACTCGGCTTATGGGTATAGCTCTTACCCGAGCTCTTCCCATTCGGTACCGTCATACCCTTCGTATGACTCGCGTGGGTACCAGCCTGTATATCACTCACAGGCTTCGACACCGGCAACTCCGGTTGTCCAGAGAGCTCAGCCTCGTTTCGAGGAGGTGAGTTCTCACCTTGGTCTTCCTCCGTCCGAGAAGGAAGACCCAGCGGATCGTGATACCGCTTAAGACGCCCCACGTAGAACGTCGGGTGCGTCGCCATTGACTTGGGGAGGTCAATGGTATACGCCGCGCCATGTCTGGCCAGGACCGCAAAGGGTCCGATGAAGCGGTGCTTCAACTTGTTGCTCTCTACAGAGCTAACCACCTTTAGCGGTAGGTTTTTAGTGTCTAGTAGAACTAGGTCACCAACCTTAAACACGTTTAAGTTTCCTCTACTTGTTTTGTCAGAGTACTCCTTTTGTTTGTCTTGGGCTAACGCCATTGCGTCTCTAACCCGGCTGATCAACGTCAGCCTGTTGTCGATAAACGACGACAACTGTCTTTTTAAAGACTCGGGCTCTATTTCAGAGACCTGGGAGGAAAAGGCTTTCCGAGCCTCTCCCCCACTTACGATGGAGGCCACGGTGCCTCCCCGCAAGGTTAGCGGCACCTGGGGGTGTCGTAACCCGTTCAAGTAGAACGGGGTAAACCCCGTTGATGCGTGTACCGCATTGTTGAGTGCAAACTCAACCATAGGAAGCTGATCCGACCAGGATCGAGGTGCTTCCGCACAGATACTGCGCAGAGTATCTTCGAGCACGCGGTTGACGCGCTCCGTCTGACCATCCGTCTGCGGATGGTCTGCAGTTGACATCGTCAACTTAGTTCCCAGCAATTGGAACAGGGTGTCCCAGAACGCACCCGTGAAACGCGGGTCTCTGTCCGAGACTATGGTCTCTGGTAGACCATGATAGCGAAACACGCTATCTAGGAACAGCTGTGCAGCTTGTTTCCCGGTGACCTTGTCACGTACCGGAGCAAGATGTACCATCTTGCTCAAACGGCAGACAAACACCAATATGCCGGTGTTGCCCTTGTCATCGGCCGGCAGGCCGAAGACGAAGTCGAGACTCATCGACTTCCAGCAATCTGCTGGTACAGGTAGGCTCTGCAGTGGAGCCGAGGCGTGGCCCGAAGGCTTCACCCTCTGACATGTTTCACATGTCTTGACATAGTGTGCCACCCACTTATACATGCGGGGCCACCAAAATGTCTGAGAGACCGTTTGGTAGGTCTTCTCCCGGCCAAGATGGCCACTTATCGGCGCATCATGCGCCTCTAGAAGTATGTCATACTTCAGATCCTCGTCGTTTGGAACGACAACCCGAGGAGGATCTCTAGGGTCTACTCTGTAATGGAGTAACCCATCGGCCAGCTCATAGCGATGGAGCTGCGCCCGCTGTCGAGGCGAAAGCCTGTCGACTTTGGCGTCCTTGCCATCGGACAAGAACTGCACCAGTGGTGTATAGTTCTCGTCCTCCTGATACGCCAAGCGTATCCGATCATATAGATCTGTCGTGACCCGACTGACATGAGCTAGCTCATAGTCAGGTCGACGCGACAAAGCATCGGCAAGCACGTTGAGCTTGCCCGGCTTGTATTCAACGCGGAAGTTGTATTCCGCGAAGAATGACAGCCACCTCGCCATCCGCTGCGACAGATGCGGCGAGTTGGTGGCAGTCCGCAAGGACGCGTGATCCGTATAGATCACAAAGGGCCTCGTGCCCAAGAGGTGAACTCTAAATTTGACAAGAGCGTACTTCATTGCAAGTAGCTCCTTGTCATGAACGGGATAGTTCCGTTCGGCAGCCTTCAGCTGCCTGGACTGGAAGGAGATGACACGTTCGTGTCCTTCATCGTCCTTCTGCAACAGCGCACAGCCTATTGCATAGTCAGAAGCGTCACAGACGACGCTAAATGACTTGTTTTCGTCCGGCAAGGCCAGGACTGGCGCTTGCTGTAAGCTCGCCTTGATGCTATCAAAAGCATCTTGGTGCTGTCGCTCCCAGACCCAGTCGGCATCTTTCTTTAAGAGATCCGACAGGGGTCGAGCAAGTTCAGCGTACCCTGCGCTGTACTTATGAAGATAATTGGCTAAGCCCAACCACTTCCGGAGGTCCTTCTGCGACCTCGGGGTTGGCCAAGCCGCTATGGCCTTGACCTTCCCTGGATCGGCGCGTACGCCGACCCTGCTGACAAAGCAGCCGAGGACCTTTATCTCCTCAGCTGCAAAGACGCACTTGTCGATGTTGGCATAGAGCTTGTTAGCTCTCATGACCTCAAACACTCGACGGAGGTGCTTCAAATGCACCTCCATAGCCGTCTGGCCCCCTTCGGCACGGCTATGGACGAATATATCGTCAAAGTACGTCTGAGCGAACGTACGCAATGGTCTAAACAGTTGTGTGACCAAGCGATTGAACGTCGCTGGGGCATTCGATAGCCCCTGTGGCATCACTAGCCACTCCCAGAGCATCCCGCTCGGGGTGCTCACTGCGGTGAGAGGAATGTCACTCTCCCGCATCAGGATCTGGTAGTATCCGTCTACCAGGTCCAGGGCACTGTACAGCGTACAGCCCGACATGTTGTTCAACAACACATCCTTGCGAGGGATCGGCGTCTGTGCCGGTACCGTCGCATTGTTCAGCTTGTTGTAAGCGTGAACCAGACGCCACTTCCCGTTCGGTTTCCGAACGCAGAAGGTCGGCGTCGAGTGCGGGGACTTTGACTCCCGCACCATGCCCGACTTCGCCTTCTCGGCGAAGAAGGCATCTATGACCTCGCACTGCTCGCGAGGTAGAGGCCACTGCCTCGTGACACAGTACTTTGTGCCAGGCACGAGGTCAATCTCGTGCCGAACTCCCCGATCCGGCGGGAGTTGGGATGGTGGGTGCTTCGACACCACATCCGAGTATTCCTTCACAAGAGGATACACTGGATCCTCCGGGTTCTTGAGAATCTCAGAACCCAAGCGCGTTGCGCGCTGCTTCGTGAACCCCTCCAGGACGTCCTCGTCCATTACGGAGGAAGAGTTCAAATCTTCAGGAGAGGTCTCCGGCTTCAGGAGCACCATCTCCGCAATCTCTCCGGCCTTCAGCTCGGCCAGGAAGTCCTTCATGGACAATTCCTCGAGGTTCAGCAGTGCTGACACCTCTGGCAGTGCCTCCAGATGGACGGCACCTGCCCTAACTTGACGACCGGACACGCCGTCGAAGACATGGCATTGCTCTTCGACCGGCCGTGCCGGTGGAGTCTCAGGCTCCGAGTGTGGTACTTGGTTATCCACACGGGAGGTGTTCACCGACACCTCCGCACTCGTACTGGTCTTCTTGACCCCGCGTGGAACTCTGTTACCCACGCTAGAGACGCACGCTGCGCTCTCAATCTTCTCGGTCTCCTCGACCTTGTGTGGAACTATGTTACCCACACCGGAGGCGCTCTCGGCGCCCTCCCCAGCAGCCTCAGCTGCTTGCGGACCTATGTTACCCGCTTGCGGACCTACGTTACCCGCCTGTGGACCTATGTTACCCACTTGTGGACCTATGTTACCCACACAGGAGACGCCTTTAGCGCTCTCCTCAGCAGTCTCTGCTGCTTGCAGACCTATGTTACCCGCCTGGTCAGTGCCGCCCGGCACTGCCACAGTCGAAGCCCATACGGCGCGACGACTCTCAGCGTTGGGACTTGCCGTCGCGGCGATCCCACACGCTTGGCAATGAGCCTTGGTCTCACGACCGGTTGCGAGGCTCATCGCAACATCTTCGTTGGAGTCCGTGACTCCCAATACTTCTTCGGGCGCGTAAGCGCCTTGGCGACCATCTCTGGCGCCCCAGTCCCGGACAGAGGTGGGAACATTACTCACCAAAGCTCTGTCGGAGACTGCAGGCCGGCTAGCCCCAATGGCTTTGCCGCGCCAATCGATCCAGGGCTCGTGCTTTTCGAGCCACGGCATGCCCAGGATCAAGTCGTACTTGTCCATGTCTAGGACAAGAAACGACTCCGTGCTGTCAAAGTCTTCAAACTTTACAGCCAGGTCCATACGGACCCCAGGTACGTTAACCACTGTACCATCGGCCAGTCTCACCGAGACCTGGCCCCTGCCTTTGCTTTCTCTCAAAGCATCGGCATACTTGTCGCCATTCCGCGCGACCGTCTGGCGTCGAGCAAAGTTCGTCGACGCCCCAGAGTCAATCAGGACTCTAAAGGGATCTCCATATCCCCGTACACTTGCGTGTACCACGAGCAGTCCGCCGCTGCTCTTTCTCGTCTCGAGAGCACCCAGGCTCTCAGGGGCTAAGCCTCCATGGCGTGCGCCGTCCGCACTCCTACCATGGGGACTTAGATCTTCCCCAGTAGGGCGCCCCGCCCCTACTGGTGACCCCAGTTCCCCTGGCTCTTGGGTCGCGGCTTCTGCCACGGGCCCCTCGAGCCCCTAGGTTTGGAAGGGAACTTCCTTTGCCCTCCCGCAGGGCAGGCACGTTGCATGTGCCCGAGCTTCCCACATCCGTAGCAACGGATGGAGCTCTGTACGGCCGTACCCAGTTCCATGGGTACCGGCCCGGTGCTAGCTCCAGCTGCTGGAGCTCCTTGCACTGCGCCTGATGACGCATTGTGGCCTTGCCACACCGACGTAGGAGTACGAGCCTGTCGGTGGCTGTACTCCTCTTGGAGGGCGATCTGTATCGCCTCCTCCATAGTGTTCGCATGCACGCGGAACAACTGTGTGCGGGATGGGCCCACCTTCAGGCCATCCATGAACACTGTCACCTTGATGTGTTCAGGTAGGGGGTTCCCCACCAGAGATGCAGCGAGCACTCGCATCTCTTGGATGTATTCGTGCAGCTCACGCTTCCCTTGTTTACAGGCAAGGAAGCGCGAGCGCTGGCGATACTCGTAGTTCGCCGGAAGGAAGGCGGCTCTAAGCTGTTGACACAGCTGAGCCCAGGTTGTGAAACAACCCGGCGTTGTCGCTTCGCGCGTGTACGCCCAGGTCTTCGCCCGACCTCCTAGGTTGGACAGGGCGAAAGCGACCCGAAGTCGCTCGGTCGAGATCAGAGCCGCGTCCATCGCGAGCTCTACCTCTCTGACCCAGAAGTGGAGGTTCTCACCCTCCTTTCCCTCATAAGGATTAACCTTAAGCCTCAACGGCTTAGGTTGGGCTGGCTTCATCTCAGCCACGGGGGTCTGCAACCCCTGTACGTGGGCGATTAGCCCTCTCTCGTACGTGTCGAACGCCTCGATGCGTTCGACCTGCTCGGCCGGCGTAGCAGCCGCCAAGCTTCGGAGGGCATCTCCTCCAAAGATGCCCACCATCTTCCGGACCGACTCAAACTGAGAGTCGGTCAAATGAGGGAACTCCCCTCTATCCATCCTGGCTTACCTTGTAGGAGCCACAGAGGATTCAGGTAGTCAATCTACCCGCGTAGGTGTGGATTGACTACAAGTGCTACCAAGTGTGACGGGGTCACACGAGCACCTTGCTTGAGGAAGCGTGCTATTAAGAGTATACAAACTCTAAGTGAACGGCAGTTCACTAGTCCCTGGTCTGAGGGGACTTAATAGCCAGTTTAGAGTAGATTTTAGACTGATTTATTTATAGTTAATTAGGTCCATTTGGCCTGTAATACAAATTACTAATTAACTATACTTTAACGTAATTATGCATATAAAAGGTAGGTTTAATGTTATTGGTTGGCCCTCAGCCACCGAACCTACGTGGCAGTAGTGTGGCTCACACCACAGTGTGGCCCACACCACTCCATCAGAGTATTAAAACAAATACTCACAGAAGTATATCTACTTCTAAAGGCGGTACCCTTTCTGGGGTACCCCTTTCATGTAACCCCGTTACAGTGAGAGTGACGTCGAAGACTTTATCAGCAGTAGTAATAGGTAGCGCTGATATTCGCGTCACTCCGGCTGGTAAGACGTTACAGTTCTGAGCAAGTTGCTCTAAGTACGTCATCACAACACTAGTACGAGAGTGCCGCATTTGGTGAATTGACTGTATATCATGCTGTTTGCTGAGTTGCTCGTATGGACGGATTCCTGTGTCTTTATTCCCAAAAAACCACAAGTTCCACATCGTTTTTACACTTGTTCGCGCAGGGAATTCCCAACCCTTTGGGACAGCATGACATATTTGCCCATCTTGCCACTGCCATGAGCCCCAGCTCTCTCTGCGATCCTCAGTCTGATAAGCGACAGCGTCGGAGTTAGAGGACCGGACTTGGCTCAGTATATCATGAAATTCAGTCATGACGCTAGTCCGTAGGTCATCAATTCTTGTGTCAAGGTCGCGCAACGATATTGGAGCGACTCCGTTAATCACGAAATACTGACGCAGCTCGCTGACAACTGTCGCTGCAACTTGACTCGGCAGGTTTGACGCAACGTCTGTCTTCAAGTTCGTAAATTCATTGCGGAGACCTACGAGTTCTACTCGTAAATCGTTTACTTGCTTAGCTACGGCGAGATGTGCTGGGATCCCTGTTGCCTTCAATCCACAGACGGGTGATACGCCGATAGCTAGAACAGTGGCACCACGCTGGACGTCAAGCAGTGAATTTGCTGTAAAAACTCTCGCTGTGAAAATTGGGTGCTTTGAACTTAATGTATCCCGCAAATACTGCTCGTGATGGATTAGAGCAGCTAAAAGAAACGGAAATGCAGATTGGACACCACGAGGATAGCTAGAGTAGCCACTAACAATTTCATTCCAGTACGTTGTAGTCATCGTTTCAAGCAATTGTGGTGGGAAGTGCGTGGGCAATACACCAAAACGCTCTGAATTGAATGGCAACCCGGTTATCATTCTGCCGCATAGCTGGTCGGCTCCCTCACCAAAATGTATGTACCTATCTTTTAGCTTTCCAAGACTTTGACCCATGCGGAGATACACAGACACGGCAGTGGGGCCATTGACTTGGCCAAGCGCATACGAGCTGCTGCCTTTGCGCAAACTGTGTGTACCAATGTCTTCACGGGTGCAACTTAGGCTGTGCATCTCTTCATCACTTAATGTGCTAATTGCACGACGCAGTATACGTCCGAATCGATCTTTGCTATCACTTCCAAGAAATAGCTGCTGCTTACCACTAACGGAGCGTTCGGGGCACGAGAAAAGATGTACAGCGAGAGCAAGAATTGGACATTGCGATGGCTCATACGGATTGGCGTATACGTGCTTGCCAAATTTCTCGGCTCCAGTCTGATCACCTTTGTGACCCTGTTCCTCTACAATGAGGCAGTCATCACTCCACTCGATGTGCTGCAGCATAATAGTATCCACCGAATCGGCTCGACTCATTAGATTCCACATTAACAAGAAAAAACACCATCCAAATAATACGGTAGACCACGTCTGTCCATTTTTCGTAGGCTCAATTGTCATAAGCTTCAATGCAAGAAGTTCATATCCACTAGCCTTCAGCTGACGCTTTCCTTCGTTGATCTTTAACAATCCACGTTTTTTCAAATCGTTGATAACCTTTTCATAGCCTTCGAGGACGCGACGGAGCTCGGTATCCAGCTGTGGGTCGAGTTCAAGAAGTTTTGAGCGATACACGTCAACAAGAGCGCTACGATAGCCCCAGATACACGAGGCAGAGAGTGGAATAGATGTTGCACTCTTTGAATCCAAGTTATCACGATCACACAAGTGGGCCGGGCTACAGATATGTCCAAAAAAGGCGAGAACAGCGTCATTTGACAGTGGGATTTGCATTTTGTTGGTGTTGGTATCAATAGTTTCGGGGAAGTGTGTTGCGAGCCAAGCTGTCATAATGCTCACCTTTGACTGGTAGGTGCGTTTAGTACTAGTTTTCGTCCGCTTGGACTGAAGCGACTTGGCCACGACAGCACCATCAGTTAAGTCTTCTGCGTCTCTCTTCTTGCGGCGCGCCATTTTCGTTCTAAATTGCGCCAAAGGTCGTGGAGAGGGCGTGATAAGGTCACTATCACAGATGCTGTGAATCTGCCAGATTAAGTTCGCACCATAGTAAGGCCAAGTATATTTCCGCTAGGTTCGCATGTATTGACGGCATTTATGATATTGTGCTATCACACCTCACTCTAAAAAGATCATTGTATTATCATAGTTGCAGCAGATGTAAACATTCTAGTTCATTCGTTTCTCAGTTTACTAGTGACTGTGAATAAGTCAATTCCTCTCGCCTTGGTGTCACTTTTCTCCCAATATTAAGTCATTCCGAGAGCGATGCACTCGTTAGACTCTTCTTCAGTCATCTCAATGGCGTCGTTACCTCTATCATCAACATCACGCGCGGCGATATACTAACATGATGATTCCTTCTGGGTTGTCACTCCTGTCTAGAAGTTCGTTAAGACGTTCTCGGTCCATGGTAATCGATCTACCTTGTCTTCCTAGTTGGGTTCTAGGGGTATTAGGATATCTGTTCCTGCATTTACTGTAGCGATGACTATTATTAATAAGCGAAAAATCAGACAATCATGGGTCTAGGAAACTCCAGCAACAGATTTTCTCTGAGGGATATTCGTTCCTACACATACTCTCAAGCTTCGAACCATCGATGGCATCTCCCGACTCCTTACCCGTCTACACTCGATGAGGCACTTTAAGAGGGAACGCGGAACGGTTGATCAAGCCCGGGAGTTACTACTTCCTGGTGACTAGCGCGGTTGCTGGAACTTAAAACCATTCCGATGCTATTACTAGTAGTACAATTACTAGCCACAAAACATCAAGTCAACCTTTGAAATCAGTGCAGCCATTCTAACAAGTTCATTCTACACAAAAGGCTGTTTAGTATTGATTGATCACATTTCGTTGCTCACTCAAAACTCATTATTCCGACACCAGTGAGCCGAACGGATATTCTCCCGTCGACAACGTGAACGTCGCACACAACGGGTTCGCTATAGCAGTCTCGTTGTATACATCACAGTCCGTCTCAGGCTTGATCGCAACCACGTAGTCCGCATCCTCAGCGACAAGCTTCAGACCCTGACCGATCTGAGGGTAGTACACACTCCAGTCTGCCGCCGTCAGCTCGAACGTCACCGTCTGAGAGGCACCTGCATCCAGGCTGATCTTCGAGAACTTCTTCAATTGCTTCACCTCAGGGACCGAGATGGAGCGATACGGCTGCGTGAGGAACAGCATCACGGTTTCCTTGCCGGCCACACTGCCCGAATTCGTCACGGTGACCGAGACGTTGACGGAATCGGAGCTGGAAGTGACGTTAGTGGTGCTGATGCTCATGTCAGAGTAGGTGAAGCTGGTGTAGCTGAGACCGTGGCCAAAAATCCATTGCGGCTCACAGTAGTCACCTGAAGCGCACTGAGTACTCACACGGTGGCGATACGGAATCATGACGTTGCCAGTATCCTTCGGGTAAGTGATCGGCATGCGTCCACTGGGGTTGACGTCTCCGTAGATGATTTCGGCAACCGCCTTCCCACCCTGTTCACACGAAAGCATACCGTTCAGGACAGCGTAGACATTCTCCGGGATGTCGTTCAGGATACGCGGGCGACCCTCGAACAGCACTACGATCACTTTCGAACCGGTCGAAGCGAGCTCCTTCACGTAGTTAATCTGGCCAAGTGGAAGGGTCAAATCGTCGATATCACCTGTCTTCTCTTCATAGACTTCCTCTCCAATAACAGCTACGGTGTACTCGGCCTTCGCAGCATACTCCTTGGCTGTAGCGAGGTCAACGTCAGTGTAGTTGCCAGTGATGTTCAGGCCATTGAAATACGTGAAAGCATCGCTGCCAGCAATGGCCTCAAAGCCCTGCTTCACAGACACACCATGCGAGAACATGTCGTTACCAGACACACCTTGAGCCTGAACAGTCCATCCACCGCACTGGCGACCGATGTTGTGGGCGTTAGGACCCGTCAAGAAGACCGACGCCGTCTTGGCGATGGGAAGGGTGCTATCATTGTTCTGCAGAAGGACGGTCGACTCGCGGGCCAGGTCTAGAGCAGTAGCAACATCGTCGTCGTTGCCCACCATGTCGACATACTCGGCACCAGGCATCGGGTTGTCGTACAGACCGAGTTTAAGCTTGGTCTTGATAATACGACGCACGGACTGCTTGATACGGTCGACAATGGCCGGATCCTCTTCAATCAGCTTGTTTGTGCCGTTCGTGAAAGAAAGGTCCGATGCTACCATGCTCATGTCAATGGACGTGCGCTCCAAGGAAAACTTAGTAGCCTCATCAGTAGAGCGAGCAGTACGATGAAAAGTAGTCAAGTGGTTGATCTCAGCGTAGTCTGTCACCATAAGACCGTCGAATTGAAGGTCATCACGAAGCAGCTTTGTCATCAATTTGGTATTCTCAATCACGGGTACACCATTCACCGAGATATAATTCTCCATTCCCGTTAGCAAGCCAGCATCGACCGCAGCTTTGAACGACGGGAAATACGTGTTCAGTAGGTCGAAGTCGGATATCTCGACTCCGTCCTTGTCATGACCTAACAACAATAAGTAAACACAAAAGTTAGCAGCAATCCATCGGTTCATGTAGTCGACTATGTATACCTGTGGGATTCCAAGCGTAAGCGATCCAGTGTTTCATGCACGCAGCAGCCTCCGGGTAGCTCTGGATACCGCGAGTGATAGCAGCGCCCATGATGGAAGCAAGATGTGGGTCCTCGCCGAAAGTCTCGTACACACGCGGCCACAACGGGTTGTGCATAATGTCCAACACGGGGTCGAAGATCCATGGGATACCTGATGCCAATGTGTCACGAGCGGTGATACGACCTTGCTCGTAGACCAGGTCGGGGTTAAACGTAGCGGCAGCGTTGATCTGCTGGCCGAAGTAGACGGTGTCCATGACCATGGCGTTACCGTGGGCGGAGTCAGTGCCGTAGATCATGGGGTGACCGCCGTTCTCCTCCATTGCGATCTCTTGGATACGGCCAACGAAAGCACGCATTTCGGCCGTGGTCCAGCCCCACTTACCATCGATCTCACCGAGAATCGACATGGGAGGGCTTAAGTAAGAACCGACATGGTACTCGGCGAAACCGCGCAGAGCTTCCTCGTCGAGCTGGTACGTGGAGTTTAGCAGTCCATAGGCGGCGATTTCCGTCATTTGACCCACAAGGCCAACGTTGGTGAGATTCGCCATGATCTCGTCAACTTTGGCATCCCATTCGTCGGCAGCAGCAAGGCCACCGTTGAAAACTGCAAAGGTCAACGCTGTATAGCACACAGCGGACAGCCATGCCTTGAGCATCTTGGAATGTTGGTTGGTTGTTCTTGCTTGTCGAAGCGAATTGAAAAGTGAATTCCCGTGGCGTGAGCGAACAGCGTGTAGTAGACCCTCGCTCCACATCGTCGCTGGATGGTGATCGGTCTCGAGTGCTTTCATGAACGAGCCATTTTAATCATAGACCGGGTAAACTTCAACCACGCATGGACCTCCCCACCTCAGCTTTGCATAAGACACGCTACCCGCGACAGCACACACTGATCAGCCATGCGTAACTTCGCGCGCTTGGAAATACATGTACATGTAGATAAATCGGACACCATGATTTTTGAACCAGTTTTACGGAGGGGTGCATTAAAACAATGCAAGTGGACTGCGTAGATATTACACTGGAGGAATCGAACAGCCTTCTCATCAGTAGGTGTCAGCATTGACACAGCCGACCGAATCGGTCACCGATTATGGTGCCCCAGAAGGGATCACCGAAGATTATGAAGGTTCGAATCCTTGTGGTATGTTTTTATGGTCTGTGTCATGATCATCTCTTGCTAGCTATTGATGAAATAACGGTGTTGCAGGCTGGGATTTGCACGCGCCACTGGAATTATTCCAGACTTCAACGCACACACCTTGAAGTGGGAAATGCAACTGACGGCAGTTGATGATGACTAACTTAATCACGGCAAGCTTCGGTAACAGTGACGCATGTGGCCCAGCAATCTAAGCAGGCTCTACGCTGCGAACATGCCATCTCCCTGTACGAAGCCATAACTGGGATCACTGCCGCTGCTGCACTTAACTTCGACAGTTTTCTGTTTTCACGAGGTGTAAAATGTCGTATATGCCTAATGGTGCATAGCAATCAACACGCGATCCGAGCAACCCAGAAAAATCGGCAATTCAGCGCACGTCTTACATGAGTTTTGATAGTGTATCTACCTTAGTGAAAGTCCGTAAAGTTTTTTGTAAGGTTTTACGACCCGACTACGGAATAGCACTGCACAACAAGACCGAAGATAAAAGAAAACTTTATGACACACTTGTGAAGCTCCAAGTGCCCAGGATAAAGCTTATTGATTTTTTCAGATTCTCGTATATTTTTCAGAGATAAATTACGCTGAATTTGCTTGTCCAAAGCAAACAGAGAGGATAATCTGTATCTCTCTCGTTTGAAACAATGGCTCTCCGTTCAACTATAGAGAAAGATAATAATGAATTGGGTCTAACAGAGTCTTGACAATAAGACCTAAAGATACACTAGTCTCCAAACGAGGGTTTTCTGTATTAAGCTACATATTTGCTACAAAGGAGTCTTTTCAAATTAGAGTTGCTAGTTCGAGAGTTTCCATGCAACTTGCACTCTACGGTTCTTTTGAATCATCGCTCAGTGTTTCATCAGAATACAGTTCACTTAAAACCAATGTTTTCAGGACCACCAACTACATCTTACCTTCAGGCTTCGCTTCTAACAGCAATGTCTTTAAAATCTACTCTGACACCAGTGAGCCGAACGGATATTCTCCCGTCGACAACGTGAACGTCGCACACAACGGGTTCGCTATAGCAGTCTCGTTGTATACATCACAGTCCGTCTCAGGCTTGATCGCAACCACGTAGTCCGCATCCTCAGCGACAAGCTTCAGACCCTGACCGATCTGAGGGTAGTACACACTCCAGTCTGCCGCCGTCAGCTCGAACGTCAACGTCTGAGAGGCACCTGCATCCAGGCTGATCTTCGAGAACTTCTTCAATTGCTTCACCTCAGGGACCGAGATGGAGCGATACGGCTGCGTGAGGAACAGCATCACGGTTTCCTTGCCGGCCACACTGCCCGAATTCGTCACGGTGACCGAGACGTTGACGGAATCGGAGCTGGAAGTGACGTTGGTGGTGCTGATGCTCATGTCGGAGTAGGTGAAGCTGGTGTAGCTGAGACCGTGGCCAAAAATCCATTGCGGCTCACAGTAGTCACCTGAAGCGCACTGAGTACTCACACGGTGGCGATACGGAATCATGACGTTGCCAGTATCCTTCGGGTAAGTGATCGGCATGCGTCCACTGGGGTTGACGTCTCCGTAGATGATTTCGGCAACCGCCTTCCCACCCTGTTCACACGAAAGCATACCGTTCAGGACAGCGTAGACATTCTCCGGGATGTCGTTCAGGATACGCGGGCGACCCTCGAACAGCACTACGATCACTTTCGAACCGGTCGAAGCGAGCTCCTTCACGTAGTTGATTTGGCCAAGTGGGAGGGTCAGGTCGTTAATGTCACCTGTCTTCTCCTCGTACACATCTTCACCAATCACAGCAATAGTGTACTCGGCCTTCGCAGCATACTCCTTGGCTGTAGCGAGGTCAACGTCAGTGTAGTTGCCAGTGATATTCAAACCGTTATAATACGTGAACGAGTCGTTGCCAGCAATTGCCTCCAGACCCTGTTTGACTGAAACACCGTGTGAGAACATGTCGTTACCAGACACGCCCTGCACCTGCAGAGTCCAACCACCACACTGGAAGCCAATGTTGTCTGCGCTCGGTCCCGTAAGGAACACGGACGCTTGCTTAGCAATGGGAAGTGTGCTGTCATTATTCTGTAGCAGCACAATGGACTCGCGAGCACCGCTAAGAGCGGCTGCCACATCATCGTCGTTGCCAACCATTTCAAGGTACTCCTCACCAGGCATCGGGTTGTCGTACAGACCAAGTTTGAGCTTGAGTTTGATAATGCGGCGCACAGACTCTTTCAAGCGATCTAGGATTTCAGGATCCTCCTCGAGTAACTTGTTGGTTCCGTTGGTGAACGACAGGTCCGAGGCGACCATACTCATATCGATCGAAGTACGTTCAAGTGAGAACTTAGTAGCTTCGTTCTCGGTTCGAGCTGTGCGGTGAAAATTCTGCAGTGCATTAATCTCACCATAGTCCGTCACCATCATGCCGTCAAACTGCAGATCCGTACGCAGTAGGGTCTTTAATAGTTTGGTGTTCTCAACCACGGGCACGCCGTTCACCGAGATATAATTTTCCATACCTGTCAACAAACCAACATCAGCGGCAGCCTTGAACGAAGGGAAGTACGTATTCAGCAGGTCGAAGTCCGACATTGTAACGCTGTCCTTGTCATGACCTAAAACATAATAATCGATAAGCAATGAAGTGATTCATACACGAAGTGCGCCGCCTTACCTGTGGGGTTCCAAGCGTAAGCGATCCAGTGCTTCATGCACGCAGCGGACTCGTTGTAACTCTGAATTCCGCGGACAACAGCAGCACCCATGACTGAAGCCAAATGCGGATCTTCACCGAAAGTCTCGTACACACGCGGCCACAAAGGGTTGTGCATGATATCAAGCACAGGGTCGAAAATCCACGGGATACCAGCAGCAAGCGTGTCACGAGCAGTGATGCGGCCCTGCTCATAGAGCAAGTCGGGATTGAATGTGGCAGCACCGTTAATCTGCTGCCCGAAAAACACAGTGTCAGTCACTAGTGCGTTGCCGTGAGCAGAGTCTGTGCCGTAGATCATCGGATGACCTCCGTTCTCCTCCATTGCAATCTTCTGAATGCCAGCAACAAACTCGCGCAGTTGAGCTGTTGTCCAGCCATACGAGCCGTCGATTTCGCCGAGAGAAGACATGGGAGGGCTCAGATACGAACCGACATGGTACTTGGCGAACCCACGCACAGCTTCCTCGTCGAGCTGGTAAGTCGAGTTGATCAATCCGTAGCCAGCGATCTGGGTCATCTGACCGACGATGTCAACGTTGGTGAAGTTAGCCATGATCTCGTTGACCTTGGCGTCCCATTCGTCAGCAGCAGCGAAGTCGTTGTTGAAGACAACAAGGCTCAATGCTGTATAGCACACAGCGGACTGCCATGACTTGAGCATTTTGGAGAATTTGCTGCTTGACCTTGCTCTTCGAAGACAAATTGAAAAATGAAAAAGGATCGCGCAAAATGACGAGGTCTCCGCTAAAGATCGGGTAGAAGGTCTGTTGCACCTGCCTCAATGAAGAAATAAATGAAAACGTCAGCGTCATTTGCTAGTCATGCACGCATCCTGATTAAAATATGCAGAATGTAGTGAACTCGCAGCCAAACCTTTGGTTCAGACTTGGTTGTCGAAGCCAAAACTCTGGCTTTGATGCCTCTCTCGCCCGGCTCAATTCGGGGACAATCAACGACGACAGGTGATTACACCACTGCAATCTGAAGTTTGTCACGAAATAAAATCGACAAGCAGAAAATGGACTGCCACTTGGACCTCAACCACACGCACTTGAGCGCTTCGGGGGCTTGCTTCGATCCTTGAAGCCCGATCAAAGCACGAAACGTAAATATATTCGCGGTCACGACCACGCCACTGCGACCGAAGTAGGAGGAACGCTTGCTGCACTCGCTCACAGTGCTACTTGATGCTTTGGCCTTGATGCTTGTCCGTCCCAAGCACCAAACTAGGTCACCCACTCAGTGGGCCACTGGGTGACCCAGTGGGGCCCCAAGTTGGGATGTTCGAAGCAAAACTGCGCACCTTGATGCGTGAGCAATGTGCCGGGCGTCCTTGGTTTGGACCAAGCAATCACGCCCCATCACAACGGAATGCACCGTCGTGGTTGATTCACTGGTGAACACATTCACTTGATGGCCGACTTGCGTGCCTCCACTTCGCCTCCATGACCTCTGCGATGGCTGTATACCTCTGCTTGATGCCTCGATCAAAATCAGCCGAAGGCCCGTCACAAGATAATCCATTATCGACCAGCTTAAAAGTTCTATAGACAAGTTGGAGATATGAGAGTTAGGCGCCGTGTACATTTGCTTCGAAGAAGTAAAAGTAATTAACTGTAACACTTGAGAGCCGTCTCAATGGAGTAGCTTTATTTACAGTCACTCCGCTACTTGTTCTCCCTCGACAAGTCCATCTTGGTCGAGACGAAGCCCATGAGCGCCACCGACGTCGAGAACATGGCCACACGCGGAGCGATGATCGGTCCAGCGATACTAAGGAAGTCGCGGAAGCCCCAAGTCGTCACGTTCTTGGGGACCTCGTACGTGAGTAAATGGGAGAGATAGCGATTCAGAAGTCGCCCTTGGGCCGAGTACGCAGCCACTGCAGCAGTTCCGCCGACTGTGAGACTCCTGACACTCTTGGGAGGACCCTCTCGCACTGAAGAGGGGAGCGCGAGCGCCGTACCGACCTGGTACATGCCGTAACCCGTGGCGGAACCCACACCAATCGTGCCGACGATGAAGAGAGGGAGAACCATAATTATTCTGTTTGCTGTTCCCTTGCACTTTAATTGTGGGCTTTAGAATGTGACATCTAGTTATACTTTGATAAGGGCCAAGTGATGGGTGTTGTCTTTAGTGCAGTCATCAGGGATCATGAGAATATCGTACTACTAGTAGCAACTAATGCTGGCGAAGAAGATGAGGATGAATGTAGACTCCTAATAAGGAGTTCTCAAGTTTGGGTTTGCTTGTTTCGCACTTAGTCAAGACAAGAGGGCGGATGTCATGAGTAAAGTATAATGATATGAAGCTCTGCCCCGTCAAATTATGGTTGGCCATCGACAGTCGACTACGAGAGGTGTTGTTGTTGTCATTTGGGAAAGAGATCAACGGAAGGAAAGTGATGCAGAATAACAGTGCATAGATCAACTCTTTTGAACGAGGTTCCAATGATTACAGTAGCCAAAGACAAGTAATTGCCAAGTCTCCGGACGATGCAGACGACACTTGCTATTATTCGCTAGACAGTATATGACGGAACTCTCGCCACCAGAATTTGAACAATAGAGTAGGCAGCCAAAGTCACTTAAAAGTAGAATCTGGGTTGAGTGATTGCCAAGACAGTTAGATGAAGGGCGGATTTATCTGGTAGTTTGCCACAAGAACGTTCCTGCGTGCGTTATTTTAGATCCACTATACCTGTCATCTCTAATCACTCAGCTGCTACTACATCATACTACTTCTGTCAATCTATCATCTATCACAGTCGTCTTGACCTCAAACCTTATTAGAATACTATGTCATAATTGATCCTTTCTATCAACTTTGTCGTATCACTTTTCGCAGACTCTCATCCCCCGCATGTTTGATCCTAGCCATTTGTCGATCCATTGACCATGGCGGAGGCTCCGAAGCTCAGCAAGAACGCGATGAAGAAGGCTCTGCGCGCCGAGAAGAACGGCGGAGCGAAGCCGAAGAAGGAGAAAGACCCGAACCGATGGGCGCCCAAGAGCGACAAGAAGAAGAAAGACTCGCCGGCCAAGGCCGCGCCCGTGTTCGTCAACAAGACGCCCAAGGGCGAGAAGAAGACCATGGACGAGCCCATGCTGGCTGCCTACAACCCTGTGGCCGTGGAGGCTGCGTGGCAGGACTGGTGGGAGGCCTCGGGCTTCTTCTCGTGCTCGGACGCCAAGATCCGAGCGGCTAAGGCTGACGAACGCTTCGTCATGGTCATCCCACCCCCGAACGTCACGGGATCCCTCCACTTGGGCCACGCCTTGACTGTAGCCATCCAGGACGCACTCACGCGGTGGCACCGCATGCTCGGCCACGCCACATTGTGGGTCCCTGGTACGGATCATGCGGGCATTGCCACGCAGTCCGTCGTGGAGAAGCGACTGCTGAAGGAGGAGAACAAGAGCCGCCATGACCTCGGACGGGACCAATTCCTAGAGCGCGTGTGGGACTGGAAGAACCAATACGAAAGCCGCATTCACCACCAATTCCGCAGCGTCGGATGCAGCGTCGACTGGGATCGCAAGTACTTTTCCATGGACGACAATTGCACGCGCGCCGTGCGTCAAGCTTTCTGTCAGCTCTGGGAGGAGGGACTCATCTACAGAGCCACGAGGATGATCAACTGGAGCTGTAAACTCAAGACGGCCCTGTCGGAGATTGAGGTGGACTACATTGACATTGACAAGCGCACGAAACTTGCCGTGCCGGGACATAACCCTGAGAGAAAGTATGAGTTTGGTGTACTCACGAGCTTTGGATACCAAGTGGAGGGATCAGATGAACAGGTGATTGTTGCCACGACGCGTCTAGAGACCATGTTGGGTGACTCGGGCGTGGCGGTTCACCCAGAAGACCCTCGATACAAGCATCTCCATGGCAAGTTTGTCATCCACCCATTCAATGGTCGACGCATCCCTATTGTACTGGACCCTGTGCTGGTTGATATGACCTTTGGTACGGGTGCTGTGAAAATCACACCTGCTCATGACCCTAACGATTACGAGTGTGGCAAACGCAACAACCTTGAGTTCATCAACGTGCTCACGGATGATGGTGCCATCAATGAGAATGGTGGCGAGTTTGCTGGCATGATGCGCTATGACGCACGTATTGCTGTTGAGAAGGCACTTGAGGCGAAGGGACTGTACCACGGCAAGGAAGACAACAAGATGCGACTGGGTCTCTGCTCCCGTTCAGGTGATATTATTGAGCCGCTCGTCAAGCCGCAATGGTTTGTTAACTGTGACCAGATGGCCAAGGACGCCATGGATGCTGTCACCAAGAAGGACCTCAAAATCCTCCCTGAGACGCACGAGAAAACATGGTTCCGTTGGTTGGAGAACATTCGTGACTGGTGCATTTCGCGTCAGTTGTGGTGGGGTCACCGTATCCCGGCTTACTTCGCTCGTGTGAAGGGTGAAGCATTCGTTGACAAGAATGCCGAGGACTCGAACGACCGTTGGTTCGCTGGCATCTCGGAGGAGGACGCGCTGAAGAAGGCGGCGGTCAAGCTTGGCGTTGCTGAGGACAAGATCGAGCTTGAGCAAGATGAGGATGTGCTGGACACGTGGGTTAGTGCTGGTCTGTTCCCGTTCGCTGTGTTTGGTTGGCCCAACAAGACGGAAGACTTCGAGAACTTCTACCCGACCGACCTACTCGAGACGGGCTACGACATTCTGTTCTTCTGGGTAGCGCGTATGGTGTTCATGGGCCAGAAGCTGACGGGCAAACTACCGTTCAAGACGATCTATTTGCACTCGATGGTGCGAGACAAGTACGGCCGCAAGATGTCCAAGAGTCTGGGTAACGTGGTGGACCCGTTGGAGATCATTGCCGGTTGCACGCTGGAGGACCTGTTTAAGAAGCTGGAAAACGGCAACCTGCCAGCGAAAGAGGTGGAGAAGGCCAAGAAGGGCCAGCAGCTGGACTTCCCGCAGGGTATTCCCGAGTGTGGTGCTGACGCGCTTCGCTTCGGTCTTTTGGCTTACACACAGCAGGGCCGTGACATCAACCTGGACATCGGCCGTCTAGTGGGCTACCGTAACTTCTGCAACAAGCTGTGGAACGCAGTGCGCTTCGCCATGTCCAACCTCGAAAATGGTTTCTCGGCTGCAGAAAACGTTGCTGACACTGTGCTGGCTAATGCAGTGGTGGGCTCGCGCGACCGCTACATTCTGAGCCGCCTGAACCACACTATCAAGGTGTGCAATGACTCATTCACCGCTTATGAATTCGGCGAGCTGACCAACGCGCTATACAATTTCTGGTTGTACGACCTGTGCGATGTATACCTTGAGCTGACGAAGCCCGTGATCAGCGGTGAGGATGCTGAAGCCAAGCTGACGGCTCAGCAGACGCTTTACGTATGCCTCGAGTTCGGTCTGCGTCTGCTGCATCCGACTATGCCGTTCGTGACGGAGGAGTTGTGGCAACGTCTGCCAGGCAAGCGCTCTACTGCCAGTATCACGATCGCCCCGTACCCGCTCCCCATGGAGGGCTGGACGAACCCGGAGATTGAGGCCAACATGGAACTGGTGAAGGAAGTCATCCACGCTGCCCGTTCAGTGCGTGCCGAGTACGGCCTGGCAAACAATGTGCGCCCGAACTTCTTCATCAAGTGCAGTGACAATGATGTGAAGGCTGTGATGGAAGCGCAGCTGGACGATTTCAATACGCTGGCCAAGGCTGGCGACTCCAAGTGCATTGTGGATGAGGAGGCGCCGCAGGGTTGTGCTATGCACAGTGTCAACGACAAGGTGCAGATCTTCGTGCTGCTCGCCGGCCTGGTGGACTTCGCCAACGAAATCGCCAAGCTCGAGAAGAAGCTGACCAAGATTGCGCCGTCGCTTACTAGCTTGGCGAAGAAGATGGGCCGTGAGGACTACGAGTCAAAAGTGCCCGAGAATGTGCGCGAGGCTGATGCCGCTAAGAAAATCGCTTTGGAGACGGAAGAGGCTGGCATTAACCGCGCCATCGCCGAGTTCAAGCGCCTGCTGTAAGTAAGTTTAAGCAGTTCGATGAATAAGCGGGGAGCTTAGCCCAGGCAAGCTTGAAGCAGAATAGCGGAATATACTTGCATTTTACATCGTAGACCTCGCTACGTCTGATTCTTCGTTGGAGTCCATGATCGCTCCTGGTAGCCCCGCAGACATCTCGACTAAGCCCTCATCAAGTGAAGAACTAACAGAGATATCTGGATTGCGCATCTCATCTTTCCGTTCGACAACCTCCACTTGTTTGTTGATCTGCACCACATCGTTTAGGTCTTCAAGTTCATCAGGGCCAAGCTCTTCACCCAAGTACGACTGAAAGTCTCCGAGTCGTGATAACATATCGTTCAGCCTTGAGGAGAAAAGAGCAATCTGTCGATCGACCTTCTGCTCATACTCTTCAGCAGTTGCCAGCAACCTGGTAACAAACAGATAACAGTAAGCAGACCCCCAATATCGCTATGCACACAAGAACTGCTAGAACCTTGAGCTCTCATCACTTAAGAGTTCATCCTGTTTGACGTCCTCTTTCTCTGGAACCGCCTGTCGGTCTCCCTGCTCTAGCCCCCAAGCTTTCCTCAGATCAGTGAGCTTGTCAGCTTCATCCGATACTGCAAGAATATCTCGCGTTGCATGCTGCAACTTCTTGATGCCCTTTGTCGCTGTAGCTCGTAGTTTCTATGCGGTGAAAGTTAGCAATCCACGATATACGATGAATGTAGTTCAGCGTTTACCTTGGCAAACGAGGTTTCCTCGACACGCATACCATGGGCTTCGAGCTGGTGTTTAGCAAATTCAAGCATCGCTAATCCATCAATTGCTGCTGCTTTTGCTCTTGCTCTGGAGGAATCGAAGCGCTCACGTAGGATTGCCACTACAATATTCTACCAACTCACGTTTTCAGTTTAGACAAAGCTGTTTTACGCACGACAAATGGAAAACTCATACCAGGACGACAAACGACGTGGAGAACTGGAAAAGCAAGCCGAAAAGTTGTCGATCTACATGACCAAACATTTCCATCGAGTGCCACCTCGTCGCTAGCGCCCTCGCCATCGTAGATCTACAAGCGACAGACAGGATCATTGCAGGTTTGACGTCAGAACCTCTGCACGATATAGAAAAAAGACAGCTCTTACATGCCAACCGAGTAGCTCCGAAAACTTGAACGCGCAGATGGAAAGAGAAGTACACCTACTTGTGCGAACCCCAACACGTAGACCAGAAGTAACGCCGCGAAGCTCTGCAACAAAGATTGCGCACGTTCCAATTTGTCAATAGTACTCTCGAGAGCCTTGACAGATTTTGCAAGTCGAACAAGTCTCCACCACATCAAAACTGCACAGACCGCCGTAAGATGGCGTTCTGTCCGCAGATAGTGTACACTTGCTCCTAAATCCACATAGGCTCTATCTGATGTTTCTGCAATCGTCATTAACATTGGGAATGCTGCTTGGACCACAGATTGCAGACGCAGGACGAGAATGGCCACCCATAACACGACAATGGAGAAGTCAGCGATGTGGCTGGGGATCAAGAAGTAGAACAGGCGATACTGCAGCAGCTTATTAAGCTGCTTGTGTGCAAACCACACGACACCCACAAATATTCCCAGCTCAGTAAGGAACCGCGGTTGAACTACAAACAATCCCCCATATTGGCTCAAATGGAGCGGTGTTACCTCAGCCGAGGCGATGACTTCACCACCACCACCTTCAGAGGACCCTGCAGTCGCAACACTAAACTCGAACACTAGTTGAACCACACAGTGCAGATCTAGCGGGGCATTGTACAAGTTAAAGCGGACAAACAGCGCACGGCTCGATTCATCCAACCATCGACCACGACGAAGTTTGGCAAGTTCACAACGCGAGTCACAGCCATCAGTATTAGTGGTGGCATTAACTCCCAGTCGCGGTAGAAATCGTCGATAGCCACTTCCCGGATATGCTGCGAGTATACCGCGGTAGACTTCATAGTCATGGCTAGTCCGAGCTGCGCTCCAAGTATCTTCAAAGTACGGTAAGCGCAAAACTGGGCTCTTTCGCTCCGAACTTACAGAATAGTGTGGGTAGCACCACTTCTGGTCGCTCTCTTGATGCTCTGGGAGGCCGAAGTTACACGACGCAGACGCACCAACTCGAAGAAGTCGTAATTCCACACCACCGAGAAGCATATTGGTTCGGTCAACAACTCCTAGTAGCGAGTCCACGTCGTCAGCGAAGCTGTCACCATTGTACCATGTGTCCTGGAAGAGCGCATTTTGGACAGGTCCTTGCAGGAAATTCCAGACATGTGCAATGGAGTTCACGTCATGCAGAGTCTTCTTCGTTGTGTCTATCGATGACCCGTCATACCAGGGCGCGTCCACGACAGCACGTCGTACAGCAAATACGAGATCACTCGAGTGCTGGCCGTAGATAGCAAAGGCTGAGTTAAGCATAAAGCAAAACAGCAGTCCTGCGTACAATGCGATGTCAGTGCGACTCGCACGCTCACGTCGAGCTAGCTCGTGGGGGTCGAAAAGTGCACACTTTTGGAAGCTGTGTAGAGTGCTCTTGATAGTGAGACGGGTATGGCGATGAGCTGTACCAGAGTACGCAAAGAGCGCCACGTAAGCGAGATCCACCACCTTGCACTCATTGATGATACGATAAGCTTCAGGAAGTGCCGCGAGTCGTGCAAGCAACTGGAAACCTTCTACAGTCACTTCTTCAGTGTCCAGGTGCGATGCCACCGCCTCGACAAGCCTGGGAATACCCGTGAAGTTGAAGATCCCGTAGATAATTCGGATATCAAGAGCTATAGCACGACAACAAAGTATTCCAGTGTCAGTGACATCAAGTAGACCACTAGTGTTTGGTTTCAACACGAACTTTTAGCATGGAGGCCATTCAGAGTTCCCACAGCATGCCAGACGAGTTCTGTGTCCTTGACATAGCGCTTCATTGCCATCATTGTGAGCGCAATACCGTTGCCATCGATGAATGCCGCCGTAATAGTCGCTACGAATACAGAGCATGAGTCGATGTGTCCGCATCGTTACATGAATACACGCACCGTTCGTGACAAGAAATCCCAGGGGGATAAGTGCAGCTCGGCAAATTTGAAGACTATGATCGTATCGCTTTAAAAGGCCCAGTAGCTCTAGCACAAGATCTGGTGACGATACAGCTTCCTTCACAAGATCTACATGAAGTTGTAAACAACGAATTAGCCCTGCAATAGTCGCTAGTATTGGGTCATTCCTACCATTCATCACGAGACTACCGAGCGCTCGACAGGCTGAAGCAATGACCTCGTGCTTGTTGTCATGGAAACGGACGCATTTCATCAAAATCTCTTTGGCGTCATCAGCTGCCAGGAACTCCAGAGCCCCATCGACTAATGAACGCAGCATTGACTGTAAGATTCCAGTGGTGACATGTGTGCTAGCATAACTCACCATGCAACTTGGAGTAGATGTCGAGACAGTCAAGCACCGGAACCAGCACGTGTTCGTTATGCACGAACTTGTGCAGGGCAAAAACTGCAAGTTGCATTCCGTTGGCGCCGAAAAAGTCGTAGCCTGGGTTGTATCCGAAGGCTTGACTGCCACACGCGAAGTAAAAGTTGCCCACATTGGCCAACGTCTTGAAACCTGACAGCACAGCCCACGCGTAGTTGATCTCTCGACTGATAGACTCGCAGATGCTCGGCACGCCACGCGACTTGAGCAACACCAGAAGCTCCTTCTCCGCTATTCACGATCAACAACCAACAGCTGAGCCAACAACAACGCACAGGAAGCAGACGAACCTTCCGTGAGCTCGACAGTCTTGTCCTCAATGTCGTTAAGCGGGTGATACGCTCTCTTCATCGTCCGTCCAAATCGACTCGACAATCCAAGAGTCACCTGAACGAGGCACTGACCGAGACGTCGATCGGCGATGGGATAATACTACGGTTGCTCATATTACATAATTAATCGCGTCTTGCTTAGCGTCACCTTCACTCAGGCCGCATCTGCTGGAAAAACTGTTTCTCTCCTTCCTCTCGGAGGTTCCGAGCGCCTTTCGCTCGCTCACTTCCCGTGGATCATTTCCTCGTTGACTGCACTCGTCAATCACGCATCGTCATGCAACACCGAACTACTGGTACAGGGGGCTCCAGCTTTCGTCCGCGGCGCCCCAGGCGGTGGGTGAATTGGTTGGTAGATTTAAGCGACTTGTTCAAGTCGTCTCAGTCTATAGCCACACATTCTGCGCAGGTTCCTCATCGTCGTACAGACGCGAGCCCATACTCACACTCTTGGACGCTCCAAAACCGTGTGCTGATGCCGGTTGGGGTGCCAAGCTCATGGACGTGCCGCGGGTGATAATGGGACCCGAACTAGGCGGTCGCGAGCTCATCCGACGCAAGTTATTGCGCGAGTTATCTCCAAAATTGATGGTCGTGTGCCTGTCTGCAGAGCCACAAACGAATCAGTTAAGACTACAACACTTTGTGTTTGCTCTGTTCACGTACCAGTTCTGCGTCCCATGGGTCCGGCACTCTGTTGCCTCTTTAACTTGGCCTTCTGCTGGTCCAACTGGTCCAACTTCATGAGCACGTCTCTCCTTTGAGCCAAGAGTTGCGCCAAGTCAATGTCGCTCTCACGTCCTCCTTCCGACATCAAGGAGATCGAACTCCTTGGAATCGGGATCGCGCTGGGATTGTCCAGGGCATTGGCCGCCGTCTTGGAGATTGTGGGACGCGCAATGCGCTTGTATTCCTTCATGACCACGACCTCTCCGTCGTCCTTGACGTCGTGCTGCTTCATGCAGTTGATACAGAAGCCCAGTTTAAAGGGATTCGGCTTAAAGTCCGTGCATAGATTCTCCTCATCCGGGTCGTCCACAGGCTCTCCCCATCGCGCGTGAATGACAGAGGGAGAGTTAATGGGACTCCCGAGGATACAGTCAGCGTCGAATGGCTGCAGCTCAATAGGGTCCCCCGCCAAGTACCCAGGGTCCTCATAAGAGTGGTAAATAGGGTCCTCCTCTGGGGGTGCCATGGGCCGACGTCCGGTTTCTGTGCGACTGCGATGCAGACGCGACCTGTTGAGCGGGTTGGGCTCGTCGAAAGAAGGCGCGCGGGGCGGGCGGGCAGCGCTGGCAGCGTGGCGACGAGGGGCGTGGAAGCGCTCGGATAGGGACTGCCGTCTGGGAATAGAGAATAGAGTGAGAAATAGAGTAGAAAATAGAGCGCAACATGCACCACGCACTTCTTGCGACGACGACGTGCTGCCTTGTTGGCTGGAGGAGATGGGGCCTCTAATAAAGTGTCGAGGTCGACACTCTCGACGTTCGGCGCTGACCATCGCCCTCGTTCTCGTTCTTCTCGTTCGCGCTGAGTTCGTCTGCTGTGAGGTAAAGACCATACAAAGGAAGAGATACCATTAGTGTCTCGTGAAGGGGTGTTAAAGCGACAGGGACGCTTACTTTTGAAGAATCACGCCATGTTCGCTCAAGATGACTTGCGACTGGACACAAAAAGTTAGTTGGCACTTGGGCAAGTCTCTCTCCCCCCTGCGTCGCTTACCTCGCTATTGCGCGTGCACGAGTTGCCCATGGCGGAGGCGCGTACGCTGTGGTGTGTAAGGGTCGGACGCCTTCTTCGCCTCTCGACTCGCCAGCGAGCCGTGCACTACAGCAGTGGGAGAGCAGTAGCAGACTCGCCTCCGGATTCGGTCTGGAAATGCAGGAAGCGAAAAAAAGCTCCCCCTTTCGCTCGTCCTTACTAACTCTCACTTGCGTTCACTATGGGCTTGCGCTCAGTTTCCCAAATCGAGGGAAAATGTGTCCTGTCTGTTGTTCCCTCGAGAGAGGCAGTTCGTAACTTGATGTTTGTATGATAATCAGTGTGTAGCGAAAACGGCCGATCTGCCTCGTGAAGGTAAAAGTTTGCTTGAGGGGCTCCAAGTTGTAAGCAGTGAGATTGATCTTCACAAAGCGATATTTTTTCGCGGTTACTTGTCCGATATACAAAGAGTGCTTCGACTCGTGCGAGCGTTTGTCCATTGCCAAGCGGACACAACTCTTTGTCGCACTAAGGAGGTTGTCGTCCATTATGGCCAAGTGCTCTGCTCTGGTATTGACTTGAGCTTGATTCTCGACATGAATGACAGGTCGACGACACGGTTGAGCACTTCACGACTCGGCATATACTCTCGCTATTACCTACCATCGAATGCCTAAAGTCAATTTCACTGCTGTTATCTACGAGTGCACGAACAATTGCCACAACTTCGATTCTTCGTTGTATTGTGCGCAACGACGTATAACCTAGGTCCTCCAGCACACGATGATTAACTTTTTTCAGTGGCGCCAGTGACGACGGTCATTGAATCAAGCCATATTTTTCATTTTGTTGGCAACCTTGGTTCTGCCACGCATTTGAGAACTCCTGGTTACGAGATGCAACGAGTGACTTGGGAAACATACCTATCCGATTGCTGTGTTATACTGTAGTAATTCGGCCAAACGTCTCTGTGACGAACTTCTAGCTGAGGATCAATGATCTCAATGCTCAAAGATCGACAATGAAGACGCTTGCACTATTTACAAGACCGACTTTTCATCTACTGTAACGCCGTTTCCGATGCAACAATGGCTTTCCCATCGAAAAGTGTATATCACCAGCGACCAACGAGCTGCAAAACACCACACTGTGGTTCACAGTGCCGTGCAGCGTTTGCACTGTGGGCACAGCTTACGCCTCATTGAGGCGGTAGTTCCTCACCACAAGGCCAACATTTCACGGTTATGTGCATTTTTACATTTCGAGTGCTCCCAATTCTAAGAGGCCGCCTTTTCAACTGTTTCCAGTTGAACGCACAACCAACGTCGTGCAACCGTCTCGGTGGTGCTGTCGCCCTGCGATGGGAAGTGCCAGTTGTCGCCGACACGCTGTGGACGAGCCGAGTACGGCAGCGGCTCATCGACCATCACACGGCTGCCGTGCACCTGATAATGCACTTGGTGGCGCTCCTTCCAGCGCCCAAATGCGCGGTTGTGGATCATCTGGAAGTGGTGGTCGCGCATCTCGTCATTGGACACCATCAGTGTGCGGCCACCGAGCTTCACTGCCGCGAAGAGCCAATACCAATCGTCATTGTTGCCGACTTGGCAATTGAACATCTTGTGACTTGCGCGCCATTGCGCCATCTGCGCGTGGTGCTCGGGTGGAACCTGCTCGTCCGAGGTGCGGCGCTCGTGTAGCACGATCAACACCTTCTTGTCCTGCGTCTCGTAGTGCTGCACCATGAGCTCAATCTGTCCGTAGTTGAAGCCACCACTGCAATGGCAAAGACATCCGGACCGAGTGTCCCCATCGAGTTAGTCGGGCAAGTCCTCTTGCCGCGCAGCTCAAGAAAAGGCCGTACGGACGTTACAAACACACACAGCACGAAGCCATACGCACCCCTCGAAGTTCTGGTTGCAATAGCCGACATTAGCGGCGTCGATGACCACGTCGAACGGCCCGAATTCCTCCAACCACTGCTTAAACTCGTCCCATTGCGCCATACGCTTCTCGTCCGTGCGCACGAGCTTTTCGATCTGGTTGGGGCGTGAACAAGGGGGTCAGATCTCAGTCTAAAACAGAACAGACCACATGGCTCCGCTCCCCGGCAATGCCACACTCTCCACGCACCTTTGCCAGCAGCTCCGTTGTCAGCTCTGCTGACAGCTCTAGTGACTGCAGCTGGTCTCCCGTCACGGAGCACACGCCTTCCTTGCTCACCGTGCCTTCGGTGATTTTCCACTTACGCCCGTCTTCCTGTGCTGCCTCACTACAACGAGACCACAACCGTATCAGATGAGCTGTTAAACCAATGCTGACCTTAACTACCGCACTGACACCCAAGCAACCAAAATCAGCTGCACCGCACCTGTTGAACCAATCCTTCAGAACGTTCCAAGTCGACAGACTCGGTTGCCAGATCTCGTCAATGAACTTGTCCAGAAAAGCGTAAAAGCGCTCGGCATTGCCGGCTTTCACACACGCACGCAACAGCGCCACATAGTCGTCCTCCGTCAGCTCCAATTCATGCGAAAGTATCCTCTCGTGCACCCAAACACACTTGTCCAAGTTACCAACATCGCTATGTGCTTGCAGTAGTGGACCAAACGTGTGCAGCTTTGGTTTAACCTTCGCTGCCTCCATCTCGGCAATGATTGTCTCGCACGAGTCAAAGTCTTGCGCTTGGCTGCACAACTTGATCATGGCACTATACATGGGCTCTTCCGATTCCGACTTTTTCTTTTGCTGTGAAGCAGTTCTCGCTTCCTTCATGTCCTGATATACCCTGTATGCTCCAGTCTTAAAAGCTGTGGAATCTTGGATCTTGCTGGACAAGTCGAGACTTCCTCTAGGTTATATCACTTCAATGGATTCATGCAGGACTCCAACACTCGCTTGGTTTCCAAAGAACCTCAGTTCACGCAGCACCGCAATTGGTTGTGTTGGGTCCACTTCAAGCTGCACCGAGGCATGTCGATCCAGCGCCAACCTTCTCCGTCCCGTGACTCTCGGCAGATGTTGAGGCCCCAGCACACACGTCGCAGCATCCAAAGCGCCCAGGACGTCCAAAACCCCTGAAATATGTCTAGAAAGCTATCAACTTGCCGTCTCGAGCTCCAACGAGCGCAAGTCGTCACTCAGTTGCCGTAGACGATTCCACTCCACGGTGTCCCCTTCAGCTTGATGGCCGAAGCGGCCACCGTGTAATACTTGGCACTAGACAGTGCAACTCAGTGCGGTTACATCCATAATGGGTCTAATACCGAATGGTCAGGGTCTAGACCGTAAAGTATATAGTCCCATTTGTGATATAGGTGTACACAATTGGATAAATTCTGACCTTGGTCAAATATTGAACTCAATAGTTTACAAAGGAAGCTTATTCCGCAGTGGTTTTAACGTTAGATGTACTACACACGGAGGCCGTTTGGAAACGCACCACAGCGGAGGTCTAAAATGGTCGGCGCGTGGGCAGGGTGAGTTCACCCGTGAACATCATGATGTTGTTACCACGGTGTAACGCATTACGTATACTCGTTGCAAAATTTCGCTGGAACAACTAAATTGTACATAAAAAGGTAAATAGTCATAATCAAATTAGTACATGTGTTGACTAAAAAAAATTATGAATGCTATTTTCGGACTATTCTCCTGATCAGGTCCCTTGATCACAATCTATTCGAAATTTACGTCGATTTATTCTGATCCCTGACCCAGACCAATTCGGTATTAGACCCCTATGGAGTCTACCCCAGGCTGCAAATGGCCTGAGACGAGGACCCTGGATCACTACTAACTCTACAAAACTGTTGTCTTCAAGTCCTGTGTCCGCGGCGATCACATGCTGCGTGCCTTCGTTTTAGCAACTATGACGTATCGTAGTATAACGACTTGTGCACTAGAGAGTATTTTCCAGACTTTCATTCCCTTACCATCTTCCTAGACGTCTGTGCTACCTTTTCCTTCCTGAAGTGTCATAACTGGCCCGATCAGCTCCTCTGTTTCACTATCCATATCGCCTAGCATGGGTGCCGTGCCCGGAAGAACCTCAACCTTCCAACACTCCTCCCTGGGTATTCACGTTTACTTCACCCCAATCTTCTCTCGAAACTCCCGCTTTCTCGACACTGGTAAACTCTTGGTGAAGATGTCCGCCAGCATCTCGCTCATTGCTACGTACGTGGGATTGATCACGCCTTTCTCGCTCGTGCCCCGCACAAACTTCAGCTTCTCGTCAACATGCTTACTGCTCCTCGACGCTGTCTCGTTTTCTATCTGCTCGATGGCAGACTGGTTATCTACCATCATGTGCATCGGTTGTGCTACCTGCATTCCGATCTCCGTGAGCAAGTTCTTCACTCCCAGCAACTCCTTCGCTCCCACAGCTGCAGCCACAAATTCAGCCTCCGCAGTCGACAGCGCTACGCTCGACTGATGTTTAACTTGCCATCCAACCGGCATCCCGCCGAACGTCACTAAAACTCCACTGACCGACTTCCGCGTGCTCTTGTCTGCCGCAAAGTCCGTGTCTGTGTAGCTGCTCACTTCGACCATGCCTCCACCGCTCATACCGCCCATGTGCAGTCTTGCCGTCGTGGTACCAGCGAGGTACCGCAGCACGCGTTTTGCTATCTTCATGTCCTGACTCGTCAGTGCGTGGGTCCGTCTCGTCGCTCGGTGGACGGCGTAAGCAATGTCAGATCTACTGCAGCGTGCTATCCAGAGCAGGTTGCCTACCAGTGATTGAAAGCTTTTCACCGTTGGCTTCTCCGGCGTCCCCATCCCCTTTTCTGATAACTCCTCCGCCGATCCTCTCTCGGTCTCCAGTGTGTCGACTCGTCCGCGATCGGCGCTCTGACCGCGTTCGCTCTCTCTAACCGGTTCTTCAGCAACAACTCGGCGATCGACTGTTCCTGGTCGACTGTGTACACAAACTGTTCGTTGTAGCGAATACGCATGCCTCATAAGTTCTCCACGGTGTGATATAGCGAACATCAAGTTTGACCCTTGGTTGAGTCTACGGAGCTGTGGTCAACGGTACAAGATTGCAACTCACCAGAGCTCGGCTTTAAAAGCAGCTTAGGAGCGGTGGTCTACGGTACGTACTCGCCTGATGGCCTCTTAGAGGGAGAAGCCGAGACCAAGGACTCAGCTATAGCGCCTCTAGCAGTAGGGCTACTGAACAAAGATGCGACACAACGCAGAAACCAACGACCCTTGGGGGAGCCAACAACAGCCGCATCGACTGGGCTGAAAGGTCGACAAGATCTATAACAACTCTATTTCACTAGATATTTGTATAGGAACCAATTAAGAATCAGAAAAGGGGCTTAAGCCCCTAGTATTAAACTGAGCAGAATTTTCTAGGTCCAGAACACATGTACACTCTTCCGGTAAGTCCCTGCACGAGCCGGATTATGTCTACCGTCAGAACCCGAGAGGTATAGCTTGTAGAGTTCTGACTGGTAGCGCCAAGAGATTAGGTTGGTCCAGGGAAGGGCGTGTCTCGTCAAGCGCGAAGAACAAACCCCACCGAGCTCGGCGGGTCGGCATACCGTACAGCCCGGGTACCGTTACTCTTTCAGCCGAGTAGCCTTTGCCTCGGCGACCCGTAAAAGCGCTAACGCGCCGTCGTCCATCCTTTGGTGGAGGGCACGGGATAACATATTATTGGCTGGCTTGGTTAGTTGGTACTCGGCGGAAGCGAGACACCAGCTGTCCCGGAAGGGCCGAACCGCTAGGGGACAACCCAGCGCAGACCAACAAACGCCGACTTAACTCGGCGATTGTTGTGGTTGCGTTATATTAACACACATCTGACGGATTTGTGCTTCTGCAACACCACAACTGGTGCCACGACCCGGGAACAGGGGTGCGCTTGTTTTTCGCAGGTACCAAGGTAACCAAGTTTCGAGCAAGCAAGAAGAGAGAAGAAGAAGAAGGATGACTAAACGAACACGCTTCGTGAAGATAGCCCGGCGACGGCTAAGGGCTCTCCCCACGCGGGGATAAGCGCGGCGGGTTTTGCCGATTCGGCGGAGTCGGCTATTGTGATGACGATGGACGCGACGGCGGACGGAACTCACAGTGTCTAGTTCGAGGAGGAGGATGCCCAAGGTCATGCAAGTGATGAAGAGAAAGAGGATGAAGACTATGAAGAAAAGCCGAGCTGGGCTACGTGAAAACGACAGCCGAGCTAGTCGGCGAAGTCGGGGAGTTATCGCTCCAAGTGGGCCGGATGGGAGTTCCGCGTCCGGTGGAGCAAAACTTGGCTGCCGAGATTGGCGAAGATGCGGACGATGAAGATCAAGGTGTCGCTCAAGGGGAACGTCCGCCCCTTGTTCCGAGAGCGACACGAATGCGGATACGCCGAATGCAGACAAGGTGTTGGCGCAACTCGGCGGAGAGATGATTAGAGATAGTGAATGGATGAAGTTATTCGCCCCAGTCCCGTTGGCGCAAGCGAGATGGCCCTCGCTGGGACCCTTGCTTGCTGGGCGGGTGGAGTGGTTCGACATTGCGGAAGTGGCCGAGACGACTATACTGCTGTCAAAAGCAATGGGCTTCCGAGTCACACGTCGGTCGAGTCCGTGGATTCTAACCGTTTGGAATCTTGACTTGGCCAGTGTGGAGCTGTTACGTTGGAGGGGAAAGCTGAGAAAGGCTTTTGGAGTGCAGATAAAACCCCGGCTATTGACGGCTTCAGATGGTGGTTCACAACTCGGCGGAGCGGGGTATCAACTCGGTGGAATGGAGTCTCAACTCGGCGAAATGCCGAGTAAGACCCCGTATCTGAAGGACCCTAAGGTGGCCAACCAGCGACGAACCCAAGTAAGATCACGATGATGAAGACGCCCGAGACGAAGTAGGGTGAGAGATTCCGAGCAACAGCAGGGACGCCGTATTTTGAAGACTCGCATCTGCTGAGTCCGAAGAAGGGTCGAGCTCGGCTAGGACGTAGCAATGAGGAATCCGAAGGTGGTAACTCAGCTGAGGCGGAGGATGACTCTGATGATGACCATGGTTACCGCCCAAGCCGAGATAAAACGGTCAAAGACCACATCTACCACCTCAGCAACGACAGGGGTGATCAGGGAGGATCCCAGTATCTGGAATTGAGGTCACATGTCTCCCTGGACAAGATAGCCCAGTTCGACAGTCGGCTGTATCGATCCGATGACTCATTGCAATAGCTGAAGAGGTTCATCTGCGAGATGAAAGGCACACGTATGCCCCAAGACTCTTGGTGCGAACCCTTCTCGCTCAGCCTTGGCCGAACGGCGAAAATTTGGTATCGCCAACTCCCAAGGAAGGCTCAAACTAGGTGAAACCTGCTGAGAGAGGCGTTTCTCGATTACTACTGCTCGCAGATCGATCGGTCGGCCAGGACGCGATACTACTCGGCTAAGATAAGGATACGATCTGCGACTTCTTGACTCTCCTAAATGGATATGCGCGGACGGCGAAGATTCAGTATGAGCGTGGTGGGGCCGACGCTGCAGGCCATGTCGAACAGTTCCTTTTGAGTTGCAGTGACGATGACATCATGGATATGCTGTACCCGCTTCAGCTCAATGATATCCACCGAGTCGAGCAGATCATCAACAAGAAGATTCTGGGCGAAAACGGAAGAAGCAACGAGATCGGCTAGTTTCAGGAAGAAGCCGAGATGAATTGCGCCGAGATGACCGACGGAACGATCGGCGCCGAGAAGACAAACACGACGCCCGCCGAGGCGACAAACGAGGGTCCGCCGAGATGATCGAAGAAGTGACCGACGCCGAGAAGAGAGTCGGGATCGACGGATAAATATCGCAGACTATGTCGTCAAAGAACTTTACCGATCGACAGGACACGCTGAAGTGAGCCGGGGTCAGCTAAGCCGAAACGCCGAGTTGTATGACTCCGAAGACTCAGATGGATACAGCGCATATGGTCAGAATGAAGACGCCGAGTCGGAAGATGATGGAGATTACGTCGATGCAGGGTTCACAAGTGACCGAGGCGACTCGGCTAGGACCCCGGGAACTCGGCTAGATCATTCAGAGGACCGACTGAAGGACGAGATCGTCGGGACACCTCGAGGGAACGACAGCAGTATGGGCCTTGCGCCACATGCGGGGGCATGGACCACTCGGCTCACTTTTGTAGGAGACGTTGTAAGTTCTGCAAACAAGTCCATGAAATCGGCCATTGCGAACTCATCCGCCGCTACGAGAAGCTAGCTTCCTTCGTCAAGAATAACGTTGATAAGTCCAAGGTCCCAGAAGAACTCCAAGATCTCTACACGCTGAGTGACTTAAACTCGGCAGCCCGCCAACATTGACTGGGTTGGAATTTTCCGGGCTGCCACAGTCAGCTGAACCTGTGGTGGAGGCAAACTTCATGTTTGCCTTCATAGGGGTGGCAGGATGGCCCGAGAGATTGGATGGGAAGGACGAAGGAATGTGTGATAGCGACGGTAATGAACGTGAATCCGAGGAGTCGGACGAAGACGACTCGGCTATGGTGAGTGCAGCAGCGACTCGGCGATATAACGAGGCGACATCCAGACCACGAGTGGTGAAGCTACTCCGCGGCGAGCGGCTCGGCTGGTGGTCGTCGCAAAACTGTGACCGCCGAGTTCGAATGCGCGCACTCGTAATGGGCGCTGTGAATGACAGACGCGTCAAGATATTGCTTGACACGGGAGCAAACGTCTCGGCGGTGAGTTCTACACTGGCTAGAAAATTGCGACTGAAGCAATATGCCAGTCGAGATCAACAGATTGGTATCCAGGGGATCGGTAAAGACAAGTTGTCGACTACGCACAAGGCATTGGTGAAAGTTACACTCGGCTGGGAAGTGGTTTACGTATTTGAAGTGTGGATAATGCCTCACCACGCCGGGGTCGACCTCATCCTAGGCACCGACTTCATGATCCCAGCTGGGATTCGGCTGGATCTCTATAACTCGGCGGTTAAGCTACCCGATGAAGTGGTGGTTCCGCTGCTACGGTCATTAAAGGATACAGATGATCAGACATATGGATTGCAGACTGCAGACGGACCTACAGAAGCAGTCTGTCTATCAGACCGAGCGACAGCCGAGTTCAAGCTCCTCCGCAAGCAACCGAGTGAGTTGACCCATGAATTGTGGGTGAGGCGGACCGATGATTGGATACCCACCATAGCGATGAACGCTAAGGGCAATGCGACGAAGGTCTACTTGACCAGTACAAGGCCAACATCGGTATGGTATCCTGTACACTTCCCGGTGGTAATTTGGCTACCGCATGGAATGCTGCCACCTGATGGGTACGTGCGATTGAACTCAGCTAAGTATCGGGACTGGCAAGTACTCGCGTATGAATCAGCAATCGACAAAGATTTGCTGTACAAAGAACAAGAGTTGTACGCAGACTGGCTATCCCGTCAACCACCAGCTGTCGAACGCAAACCGTATCACTGGCCCAAGGGGGCGAAGGAGAGACCGCCTGAAGCCGGAAAGGGGAAACAGTTGACGTGTGCCGAGCGTTGGGCCGCTGTGGATGCCGAGAAGAAGGCGACGGATACACAGGGAGTTATAGCCGAGTCGAAGGGAATTTACTCGGATGACCCGGATGGGTTAGCCGAGTTGGAAGGAGTTAACTCGGCTATGGTAGAACATCATCACTTATCCGACCGTACTTAAGTGCGACCATTACAAAACCCTAGTAAAATTGTGCAAATCATCCGACCACATATCAAGTATAGTCCGTTCAATATAATGCGATATGCAAGCTCTCTGGTTAGTCGGAATCTGGGGGCGGATGTCATCTTCAGTGCCTGCGGTTTGGACCGTGTGCTTCGCACACGGATGCAAACCCATGACCCAGCGTTGCCCTTCTGGCAAGCGAAAGCTCGACTTGCGAGCCGTAGCGGGCATAGGGTTGTGCCACCTGCTATCCGAAGAGTATTTGGGGCGAGGCAGGGCGACAGTTAAAGGTGACACCCCCTCATTTGTCCTGGCTACGCCTAGGGATAGGTAGGTCGGATAGGTCGGAGGGTCGGATATCTCATGGTATGGATGTAACCGCACTGAGTTGCACTGTCTAGTGCCAAGTATTACACGGTGGCCGCTTCGGCCATCAAGCTGAAGGGGACACCGTGGAGTGGAATCGTCTACGGCAACTGAGTGACGACTTGCGCTCGTTGGAGCTCGAGACGGCAAGTTGATAGCTTTCTGGACATATTTCAGGGGTTTTGGACGTCCTGGGCGCTTTGGATGCTGCGACGTGTGTGCTGGGGCCTCAGCATCTGCCGAGAGTCACGGGACGGAGAAGGTTGGCGCTGGATCGACATGCCTCGGTGCAGCTTGAAGTGGACCCAACACAACCAATTGCGGTGCTGCGTGAACTGAGGTTCTTTGGAAACCAAGCGAGTGTTGGAGTCCTGCATGAATCCATTGAAGTGATATAACCTAGAGGAAGTCTCGACTTGTCCAGCAAGATCCAAGATTCCACAGCTTTTAAGACTGGAGCATACAGGGTATATCAGGACATGAAGGAAGCGAGAACTGCTTCACAGCAAAAGAAAAAGTCGGAATCGGAAGAGCCCATGTATAGTGCCATGATCAAGTTGTGCAGCCAAGCGCAAGACTTTGACTCGTGCGAGACAATCATTGCCGAGATGGAGGCAGCGAAGGTTAAACCAAAGCTGCACACGTTTGGTCCACTACTGCAAGAACATAGCGACGTTGGTAACTTGGACAAGTGTATTTGGATGTACGAGAGGTTACTCTGTAAACGACGACAATTGTCTTTGTGAACACGTTGGCTTAATTACTGAGACCAGGGAGGAAAAGGCTTTCCGATCCTCTCCCCCACTTACGATGGAGGCCACGGTACCTCCCCGCAAGGTTAGCGGCACCTGGGGGCGTCGTAACCCATTCAAATAGAACGGGGGTAAACCCCGTTGATGCGTGCACCGCATTGGTGAGTGCAAACTCAACCATAGGAAGCTGGTCCGACCAGGACCGAGGTGCTTCCGCACAGATACTGCGAAGAGTATCTTCGAGCACGCGGTTGACGCGCTCCGTCTGACCATCCGTCTGCGGATGGTCCGCAGTTGACATCGTCAACTTTGTTCCCAGTAGCTGGAACAGGGTGTCCCAGAACGCTTTGTGAAGCGTGGGTCTCGATCAGAGACTATGGTCTCTGGCAGACCATGATAGCGGAACACGCTATCTAGGAACAGCTGTGCAGCTTGTTTCCCGGTGACCTTGTCACGTACCGGAGCAAGATGCACCATCTTGCTCAAACGGCAGACAAACACCAATATGCCGGTGTTCCCTTTGTCATCGGCCGGCAGGCCGAAGACGAAGTCCAGACTCATCGACTTCCAGCAATCCGCTGGTACAGATAGGCTCTGCAGTGGAGCCGAGGCGTGGCCCGAAGGCTTCACCCTCTGACATGTTTCACATGTCTTGACATAGTGTGCCACCCACTTATACATGCGGGGCCACCAAAATGTCTGAGAGACCGCTTGGTAGGTCTTCTCTCGGCCAAGATGGCCACTTATCGGCGCATCATGTGCCTCTAGAAGTATGTCATACTTCAGATCCTCGTCGTTTGGAACGACAACCCGAGGAGGATCTCTAGGGTCTACTCTGTAATGGAGTAACCCTTCGGCCAGCTCATAACGATGGAGCTGCGCCCGCTGTCGAGGCGAAAGCCTGTCGACTTTGACGTCCTTGCCATCGGACAAGAACTGCACCAGTGGTGTGTAGTTCTCGTCCTCCTGATACGCTAAGCGTATCCGATCGTATAGATCTGTCGTTACCCGACTGACACGAGCTAGCTCAAAGTCGGCCGACGCGACAATGCATCGACAAGCACGTTGAGATTGCCCGGCTTGTATTCAACGCGGAAGTTGTATTCCGCGAAGAATGACAGCCACCTCGCCATCCGCTGCGACAGATGCGGCGAGTTGGTGGCAGTCCGCAAGGACGTGTGATCAGTATAGATCACAAAGGGCCTCGTGCCCAAGAGGTGAACTCTAAACTTGACAAGAGCGTACTTCATTGCAAGTAGCTCTTTGTCATGAACGGGATAGTTCCGTTCGGCAGCCTTCAGCTGCCTGGACAGGAAGGAGATGACACGTTCGCGTCCTTCATCGTCCTTCTGCAACAGCGCACAGCCTATTGCATAGTCAGAAGCGTCACAGACGACGCTAAATGACTTGTTCTCGTCCGGCAAGGCCAGGACTGGCGCTTGCTGTAAGCTCGCCTTGATGCTGTCGAAAGCATCCTGGTGCTGTCGCTCCCAGATCCAGTCGGCATCCTTCTTTAAGAGATCCGACAAGGGTCGAGCTAGTTCAGCGTACCCTGCGCTGTACTTATGAAGATAGTTGGCTAAGCCCAACCACTTCCAGAGGTCCTTCTGCGACCTCGGGGTCGGCCAAGCCGCTATGGCCTTGACCTTCCCTGGATTGGCGCGCACGCCAACCCTGTTGACAAGCAGCCGAAGACTTTTATCTCCTCAGCTGCAAAGACGCACTTGTCGATGTTGACAGAGAGCTAGTTGACTCTCATGACCTCAAACACTCGACGGAGGTGCTTCAAATGCACCTACATAGCCGTCTGGCCGCCTTCGGCACGGCTATGGACGAATATATCGTCGAAGTACGTCTGTGCGAACGTACGCAATGGTCTAAACAGTTGTGTGACCAAGCGATTGAACGTCGCTGGGGCATTCGATAGCCCCTGTGGCATCACTAGCCACTCCCAGAGCATCCCACTCGGGGTGCTCACTGCGGTGAGAGGAATGTCACTCTCCCGCATCAGGATCTGGTAGTACCCGTCTACCAGATCCAGGGCGCTGTATAGCGTACAACCGGACATGTTGTTCAACAACACATCCTTGCGAGGGATCGGCGTCTGTGCCGGTACCGTCGCATTGTTCAGCTTGTTGTAAGCGTGAACCAGGCGCCACTTCCCGTTCGGTTTACGAACGCAGAAGGTTGGCGTCGAGTGCGGGGACTTCGATTCCCGCACTATGCCCGACTTCGCCTTCTCGGCGAAGAAGGCATCAATGGTGTGGTGTAGCGGGATCAGCAAAATCTGCGAGATCGCTAGATCCAACTTCCCACCAATGCCCGGACACCGACTAACGAAGGGGGTCCTCCGATGATCCGTGATCTGTTGAACTTGCTCACCTTGTGTACCCGTCGGTTGGGCTGGATCTTCCTCTCTTGGTGACTGCTAAGTTGCTCGATCGGTGCTGGTTGAACGTCTTGGCGTGACGTTGGGGTCGTAGAGTGGCGTGGAAGTCTTCACACCACTCGCCAGTAGTAGATCCGGAGTCCAAGCGATTAGATCAAGCTTGGATCCGGCGGCCTAGATCTGGATCCGGCCTTGTAGTAATTCCTTTGTAGTGTTGATTTCCCTTTACGCGGGGTCCTTTGATTGCTTGGCGCTTCCTATAGCGCGATCTTGATTTTTGAGAAACCGAAGATCTACCGGCTAAGCAATTAATACCGGGATCTTGGATCTGCACTTAGGGTAAGATACTAGGAGGTTGGATCTAGCCAATATATTATCTAGATATTATCAACCACCCTAGATCTATACACCTAAATCGCTATTAATACCGTAGGGCCAATGTAGTTCCCGTTTCCAGGCGCGTAGCGAAGCACTTGTGTCGTACGATGCAAATTCGGTTCTGATTTAATGTTAAGACCTATCCCATCTTGTATCCTATCCTTAACGACACATCGACTGATTACGCTATCCTGATTCTTGTCCCTTCTTGTCCTCACCATCATAGCAGTCGACATCTTTGCAGATCACCCTGGATCTGGACCATAAACATTAGATCACTAGTCGCAATGTTGTGATCTGGACTTCTCCCTTCTCCAATATCGTAATCATCCCTCGTAATATCCAGATCACACGTCTCCCGAGTCAGATCATGCCTTAATAAGCCAGATCATGCTGATCCGATTCCAGATCGTGTGGATCGGGTAGATCTCCTTGATCTAGGGTTTCCATAGTTGATCCAGTGATAATACTTCGTAATAAGCATGATCGTAATATACCCAAGCTTACTCCATGCTGTTAATCCTCCAATCCTCGTCCAGCCTTGCCATAATATCTCTAGGCTCTAGATCACCCGGATCCGCCTATAGATCTAGGTCCACAGATCGTGATCCAAGTTCCCTGAATGGAGCCTGATATACGTACCGATCTAGTCTTCACGGCTATAGATTATAGCTTAGATCCAGGCATCCAGACTTAGATCACCAGTTTTCACAGTGTATATAGACATACTGCCACACCCATCTCGTAATCAGGCCAGTCCCACATCATCCATATCCTTATGTGATCCTCCCAACCCTTCGGATCTGGGTATATGTATAGATCGTATGTCAATACATCTATCACGTCCCACCCAAGGTGTCACTAATTTCCGTCAATCTTATCCATCAACTGGATCCACAACCAGATCCACCCACATCAGCTCGTCATCTACTCCAATCACATCACGTCAGGTCCGATCACGTCTAAATCGGATCTTTCTTGGATATTCCAATACCAAATCTTCCCAATCCACTTCACCACAGCCGCCTCCTGGTCGTCAGTTGTAGTTGCACATCAACTTCACTGCGTCCATTCTTCAAATCGCCTCGCCTCACACAAGCCTCACCCCACTTCTCTACATCTACTCGTCATGTCGGATCACGGATCGCAGCATGGATCTGGCCACCACGATCCTTCTTCACCCCGATCGGAGATCGGTGGCCAACCGGAGACACGGCCGAGGATCACCATCGATCCACCGCCGCCCTACGCCGTCGAGTGTTGCACTTAAGCAACGAGCTCCGGCAGGCCATTCGTCGAGCGGATGAAGCCACGGATCTGGACCGTGAGCATATCTGCTCCCTCGAGTCTCTCGAGATGATGTGTGCCAATCAAGGCCGAGAGATCGGGTACTATCGGACCGAGGTTAGTCGCCTCCGAGAGGAGCGTGACAACCTTCAAGCTTCACTGGAGTCCGATCGCGTTGTCAGCATGGAGCCATCCTCCACGGCACCCGAGATCTCGGCCTTGGAAGCCCAGATCGCTGACCTCAATCATAGTCTCGATCGACGGATTGATCAGATCCGCCACCTAGAGGCTCACATCGACGATCTGGCTCGGGATCGCGGCAATCTGGAGTCTACCATCCACCATCTCGCCTCTGAGATGGCTCAGGCGGGTGGTGAGATCCTGGATCTTCAGCAGGCCAACCGCGATCTGGATCGAGAGCGGGAGGATGCAGAATCCACCTTATCTGAGCCGGAGGAGAGCCTGCGCAGGACCCGATCTGAACTGGATCGGGTTGAGGCGGAGCTACTTCTGTCTCGATCTGACCGCACTGATCGCGGATCTTCGGGTCTTGATCCTCAGTCTCGGCCGGCAGATCTCCCACCCACGGGGCCTACACAAGCTGATCTCGACCAGATCGTTCGGGAGCGCGACTCCCTGCAAGATCAGATCCGTGCGAGGGATGTTGAGATCCTGTCGGCGCAGCGGACTCTGGGGTTATTGCAGTCGGATCTGGCAGCCCATCGGGCCAGATCGGCTTCAGATACGACCCGGCTGCAGACGTTGGAGGGTGATCTAACCCGTGCGCGTCATGATGTGGAGGTAGCCCAGAAGGCCTATGCAGATCGAGAGCGTACTATCACTGAGAATCAGGCTCAGATCCGTACGCTTTCTCGGGATCTAGGTAAAGTGGTCCGTGAGCGGGATGCCCTCCGTCATGAGTACACCGCTGCCTTCCAACGCCTCACGTCCATCTCGGCCACAATCGGGGCGCCTCCCCCTCAGACCCAATTACGTCTGGATCCTGGATCTGACACGGATCAGCCCGCGGGAGGGATCCCACGCTCTCCTTCTGCAGAGACTTCCGGCAGCGGGGATCGAGATGCTGACGTGTCTGGATCCAAGAGATCCCGCAGCAGATCCGGCTCGCCTTCCCCTTCGCGGCCTCAGAAGAAGCGATCTGTCCCTCTCGAGGCGGAGGATGAGTCCATGGATGAAGAGGACGAATCCGAGTTTGATCTGGTGGGGGATCTACCGGAGGGAGGTCGCCCTCCCCCGATCAAGTATCAACCCCGCCCTCCAAAGATGTCGGACCCAGCCGATCATCCGGAGAGGTAATTGAGGTCGGATCCGGATCCGATGAGGAGGAGGAGGGGGAAGAGGAGGAGAACGCGGAAGTGGCTGATGACCTCTATGAGGCTCAAACCTTGATGGCCATCTCGCAGTCTCGATCTGAGGCCGTCGTCGGGATCATGCGTCTCCCAACGTCGGTCGGCAAGCGGATCCGGCGGATCGCCCGGGGGATCTGGCGGATCGGACTCCGATGCGGGATCCGGAGACCAGGACGACGGATCTGGCCCAACCAATCCGCCACCTGGACGCCAACCTCCTCGGATCATCTTCGTCCCCCAGGTCCCTTTCCCGGAGGGTCGTTGGGTCCCTGGTCGGCGGATCGCGCGGGCTATGGCTGCTGCTGACATATATTCTTTGATCGAGTCTCAGTTGGTCAATCAAACCTTGATCACCATGACCGTGAACTTCTTGTTCCCGATCCTGCCGTTTCGATTCGACTGGATCTTTCCCCACCGGCCCACGATCTACACTTCTCCAACGGCCCCCGCCTTCTGTGGTCATTTGATCACAGAGGCCAATGTCAAGGCCTTACAAGCGGCGGAGCCATGGCGGGTGATCCGAAACACCCAGCCCCCAATCTCTTTCGAGGCCGATGTCGGTGGTCGACTGGGGACCTTCCTCCGTCAGTATCGTGATTTTGAAGCTTCTGAGCTGATCACATATTGGGAGTCGACCCACAAATTTCCGATCACAGCCGCCATGATCGCGCAGTCGCCGTGGCTGGGGGTCCTTCGCCAAGCAGAGCAACAACCGCAGATCACACGCGGGTAATCGGTGGAAGCGTATGCTGCTCACGTTGATCCAAGCCATGATCGAGGGATGGTGTGATCTGGATCTACTCCTAGATCCGTTCTTCCTCCACTTCCCCAAGCGTACTGATGAGGTGGCTTGGTATCCCGGGATCGAGGCTCGACGTGCGAATCTCGCCGATCCGCAGCTCAATCGCCGAGAGCCGACTGATCTGCTAGAGGCGTTGGCAGAGGCGGACGCAGCGGATCTTGGCGCAATCATTATCGAGATCGCACTGCAGATCATCCTGCGCGTCATCTCCCTCATCTGGATCGTAAGTTCTTTGGTCATCGAGTAGCGCAACCACCCACCAGTAACTAGCTCACAGTGATTAGTTCTCGTAAGTGATTGACCCCTTTCATAACATCCTTCAATATATGTCCGGTGATCTTGACTTGTATGCTTCCCATTTGCTCGATCCACTCCCCTAGAGTCATGACCGTCCTCGATCAGCTAGGATCCTTGGATCTCGAGACTTGATCTTCCATCCTCATCGTATTCAATGTATATATGCATACCCATTCCACCGATCTACATCCCTCATGTAGATCCTTCAACCGACTTCACCACGACAACAACCAGCTTGTTGTCGTAGATTGCAACCTCACGATTCCTCGTGAGATTGCATCGCACCGAATCGATTACGATTCGTGCGATCTCGCAGAAACTCATGTAGCAGAGCGCCACAATTAAGATCTGCTTCATCCACCAAGTTGGATCATCATATCCTCGCCAGTGTACGAGGAATTCACGGTGGATCCGTCCATATCTCGTTCTTCTTCCTGATCTCATATCTGTGATCTTCTCCACTTCATATTCATCAGGATCGCTATCTTGGATCCAGCTGTCCCCTGGTAATAGATCTTCATCAAAATCCAGACGATCTTGACTTTCACATTGAGTCGCATTAGTGGTCGATCTGGATACTCTTTCACGAGCTTCAACTTGTTCACGTGTACCATAGGAAAATGTGATATCCGGATCCGGCAATCTCCAACTTCACCGCATGTTCGCCAACTTTCTCCACGATCCGAAACGGCCCATGCCACAAGTGGGCCAACTTCTTAGCATATCCCTCTTTCACTCGATCTAAGTATAGCCACACTCGAGATCCGACCTCGATCTGATGTGGGCGGATCTCCTGGTTGTGTAGATCCGCTCGATCTGAGATCGCCTCTCGCAGCCATTGATTAACTGTTCCCGAACCTGTTGATAGTACCGCTGGATCTGATATCTCCATTCGCCGTGGATCCCGATCATGTTTTCGCGTACTTCCCACCGGATCACCGCTTCCAGAGTAGATCTAGGATCCCACCCATGTACCATATAGAAAGGTGTTTCTCCTCGGATCCGATCATGTGCGGTTGTGTGATCGCGAAGTAATCCTCTCGGCATACTCGTCCCAATCTCGTTGATCCAGATCTTGCACGTACATTAATCGCCCGAGTCGTGGTTTGAACCATACGTTCTGCAGATCCGTTGGCTTGGGGCCGATATGCCATCGTTGCACGTTGACGTTGGCCCAAGATCTTATTAAACGCCCGGTAAAAATCGGACATAAATCCTGGTTCCCGATCATGCCTAATCGCTTCGTGGCCCCAAATCGTCGGAAGACATTCATCATATATGATTCGGCGACGGTCTGAGCCGTTCTTGATGAGCTGGCTTTCGCGATCACGTATCCAGAGAATAGATCTTCGAAGATCAGCAATTCCGTATTCCCTTTATGCGACCTAGGTAAGGACGGGATGTGATCCATAGCTATGATCTGGAAAGGATACGTCGCTGAAGATTCCTGGTGACTCGCTTGGATCCGAGGTTTACTCTTACCAGTCTCACAATCCACCACATTCACCCACGTATCTTAGACGCTCTTATACAGACCTCTCCAAGGAAGTGGTCTCGGATCCGTTGATAAGTTCGACCGATCCCTTGGTGTCCACCTTCCAGCTCACATGGTAATGATGTAGTATGTCCTGATATAGGGTTTCCGGGATCACGTCGCATCAGCTGTCTCGATCTGCATCCATCGGTCTCGTAGAGGGGCAGTAAAACAGTAGATCGTGGTGATCTAAGTCGTAATCGGCTGCTAGATTAGCATATGATTTGGCTTCTTGTTGAGTCAGATCTTGTAGATCTCCGTTCAGATATTTCTTCAATCCGGAGATCCACGCCTCCTCGTCTGGGCTTGTCGGATCCGATCGATCCTGAGATCCCGAACTATTTCTTCCCGTAATGATCGTGGATCCGAAAGTCGTTCGCGTCGTAGATCGGAGCCTGATCGAGTCACTACCGCCGTGATCTGGGCTGCTTGATCCGTCCTCTTGACTACCAATACTCATCCAATCTGTTCAACGTGATCAGATCCTGCATATCCTATCCGACTCGATCTTCACTCCACCTTGTCGTTTGTATGTAGCGCTGCACTAGGCCAAACTATCCGCACTGCCGTTCCAATCTCGTTTCACATGCACAAGTTCGTGATCGGCCAGTCCCTCAGACGATCTAAAGCCCTTGCTTGAGTAAGGTCAGACCGGGCGCCTTACACTCGATCTCCCCTGACTTGTCGGATCACCAGATTAGAGTCACCGCAGAACACCACTCGTCTGCGATCCATT